>BQMF02000771.1:0-116629 GCA_027922465.2 Turritopsis dohrnii | reverse complement strand
GAATGTGTTTGCTTGGTCAGCAGTTCTACTATTTTATCTGGGATACTAATGTAATGTATAATTTAGGAAAAGAAATATGTACATACTTCTTTCACTGCCACTGACAACAAGTTCACATTCATTTGGTTCCATTATAGTGTTAACGGAAGAACTCGACCCTAAAAGAGGAAACAAGTTCAAATATCATAGAATGTGTTTGCTTGGTCAGCATTTCCACTATTTCATCTGCCATACTAGTATTTTGTATAAAATAACAAACGAAATCTGTGCATACTACTTTCATTGCCACTGACAACAAGTTCACATTCATTTGGATCTATTATAGTGTTAACGGAAGAACTCGACCCTAAAAGAGGAAACAAGTTCAAATATCATAGAATGTGTTTGCTTGGTCAGCAGTTCTACTATTTTATCTGAGATACTAATGTAATGTATAATTTAGCAAAACAAATATGTATATACTTCTTTCACGGCCACTGACAACAAGTTCACATTCATTTGGTTCCATTATAGTGTTAACGGAAGAACTCGACCCTAAAAGAGGAAACAAGTTCAAATATCATAGAATGTGTTTGCTTAGTCAGCAGTTCTACTATTTCATCTGGGATACTAATGTAATGTATAATTTAGGAAAAGAAATATGTACATACTTTCTTCATTGCCACTGACAACAAGTTCACATTCATTTGGATCCATTATAGTGTTAACGGAAGAACTCGACCCTAAAAGAGGAAACAAGTTCAAATATCTTAGAATGTGTTTGCTTGGTCAGCAGTTCTACTGTTTTATCTGGGATACTAATGTAATGTATAATTTAGGAAAAGAAATATGTACATACTTTCTTCATTGCCACTGACAACAAGTTCACATTCATTTGGATCCATTATAGTGTTAACCGAAGAACTCGACCCTAAAAGAGGAAACAAGTTCAAATATCATAGAATGTGTTTGCTTGGTCAGCAGTTCTACTATTTTATCTGGGATACTAATGTAATATATAATTTAGCAAAAGAAATCTGTACATACTGCTTTCACTTCCACTGGCAACAAGTTCACTTTCATTTGGTTCCATTATATTGTTAACAGAAGAACTCAACCCTAAAAGAGGAAACAAGTTCAAATATCATAGAATGTGTTTGCTTGGTCAGCAGTTCTACTATTTTATCTGGGATACTAATGTAATATATAGTTTAGCAAAAGAAATCTGTACATACTGCTTTCACTGCCACTGGCAACAAGTTCACTTTCATTTGGTTCCATTATATTGTTAACAGAAGAACTCAACCCTAAAAGGGGAAACAAGTTCAAATATCATAGAATGTGTTTGCTTGGTCAGCAGTTCTACTATTTTATCTGGGATACTAATGTAATGTATAATTTAGCAAAACAAATATGTATATATATACTTCTTTCACTGCCACTGACAACAAGTTCACATTCATTTGGTTCCATTATAGTGTTAACGGAAGAACTCGACCCTAAAAGAGGAAACAAGTTCAAATATCATAGAATGTGTTTGCTTGGTCTGCAGTTCTGCTATTTCATCTGCCATACTAGTATTTTGTATAAAATAACAAACGAAATCTGTGCATACTACTTTCATTGCCACTGACAACAAGTTCACATTCATTTGGATCCATTATAGTGTTAACGGAAGAACTCGACCCTAAAAGAGGAAACAAGTTCAAATATCATAGAATGTGTTTGCTTGGTCAGCAGTTCTACTATTTTATCTGGGATACTAATGTAATGTATAATTTAGGAAAAGAAATATGTACATACTTTCTTCATTGCCACTGACAACAAGTTCAAATTCATTTGGATCCATTATAGTGTTAACGGAAGAACTCGACCCTAAAAGAGGAAACAAGTTCAAATATCATAGAATGTGTTTGCTTGGTCAGCAGTTCTACTATTTTATCTGGGATACTAATGTAATATATAATTTAGCAAAAGAAATCTGTACATACTGCTTTCACTTCCACTGGCAACAAGTTCACTTTCATTTGGTTCCATTATATTGTTAACAGAAGAACTCAACCCTAAAAGAGGAAACAAGTTCAAATATCATAGAATGTGTTTGCTTGGTCCGCAGTTCTACTATTTTATCTGGGATACTAATGTAATGTATAATTTAGCAAAACAAATATGTATATACTTCTTTCACTGCCACTGACAACAAGTTCACATTCATTTGGTTCCATTATAGTGTTAACGGAAGAACTCGACCCTAAAAGAGGAAACAAGTTCAAATATCATAGAATGTGTTTGCTTGGTCAGCAGTTCTACTATTTCATCTGCCACACTAGTATTTTGTATAAAATAACAAACGAAATCTGTGCATACTACTTTCATTGCCACTGACAACAAGTTCACATTCATTTGGATCCATTATAGTGTTAACGGAAGAACTCGACCCTAAAAGAGGAAACAAGTTCAAATATCATAGAATGTGTTTGCTTGGTCAGCAGTTCTACTATTTTATCTGGGATACTAATGTAATATATAATTTAGCAAAAGAAATCTGTACATACTGCTTTCACTTCCACTGGCAACAAGTTCACTTTCATTTGGTTCCATTATATTGTTAACAGAAGAACTCAACCCTAAAAGAGGAAACAAGTTCAAATATCATAGAATGTGTTTGCTTGGTCCGCAGTTCTACTATTTTATCTGGGATACTAATGTAATGTATAATTTAGCAAAACAAATATGTATATACTTCTTTCACTGCCACTGACAACAAGTTCACATTCATTTGGTTCCATTATAGTGTTAACGGAAGAACTCGACCCTAAAAGAGGAAACAAGTTCAAATATCATAGAATGTGTTTGCTTGGTCAGCAGTTCTACTATTTCATCTGCCACACTAGTATTTTGTATAAAATAACAAACGAAATCTGTGCATACTACTTTCATTGCCACTGACAACAAGTTCACATTCATTTGGATCCATTATAGTGTTAACGGAAGAACTCGACCCTAAAAGAGGAAACAAGTTCAAATATCATAGAATGTGTTTGCTTGGTCAGCAGTTCTACTATTTTATCTGGGATACTAATGTAATGTATAATTTAGGAAAAGAAATATGTACATACTTTCTTCATTGCCACTGACAACAAGTTCGCATTCATTTGGGTCCATCATAGTGTTAACGGAAGAACTCGACCCTAAAGGAGGAGACAAGTTCAAATATCATAGATTGTGTGCGCATGGTCAGCATTTGTTTTTGGCATATGAGATGATGTGAAAACATCAGGTTTCTTAGATTTTTATAATGTTTGTCAAGTACTTAAATAAATAACAAAACATCGAATTAAATACCAAAATAAACAACTTCAATAACAACAGAGAGTCCACAAAACAAAAGAAATTCCACTCATCATGTTTCTGACCAATGTACTATTCTTGCAGTGATGTTAATTTTATTCAAAAATTTATTGCGAGAAATGTTCTGACCTCACAATCAGATTTAAATGATTTTGTAATTGAAAATAGCTTCCATAATGATGAAGGGGACGATGACAAGTTTTGTTAGGTTTCTCATCAAATCACCCAAATAAAGAAATAGGATAACTACTGTGATTTAGTATGTTATTCTTCATTGAGTGTTTGAATTTAATTTGTAATAAAAGATAAGTTTCTGCTATTTTAATTCTTGATATACACACTGAAACAATAAAGTTTATAAAATAAAATTTTACGGTGAGGCTGATTTTCAAATGCTTCTATGCTTTAAAACGCCCTCTCAATTATAATTCTTATTGCCCCGCATTGACAGTAAGCGAGCGAGGAGGCATAGTAGTTTCACGAGAAACGCTAGAAAGTTAGTTTTCGATTTTGTTCTTCATCATCTTCCAACTTTTCGTGTTGCTGTTACACGGTAGTATTCAATACTTTGCCGCTTATTTTTTTTCGGACGTCAGAGGCAAAATACGAAGTTGATGTGCAGGGTATTCATGGCAACGGTACTAAAATGTACTTCTGAAATATATTGTGATTCAATCTACAAACCAACTTAGGCTTTTCTTTTTGTTTTGAATCAAAGTTTGAAACTAAACTAAATGAAAGTTTTGATTTTCGCTTTGATTTTTTTTCGAAACGTTTTTTTTTTATATGGCTCTTACACAATACGTCTTGTTTTGATACAACTACGTATCCATGGCAACGGTTCACATACTTTGCATATTTGATTTAATTCAAGCAAACACTTTCAGTTATTTCTAGCTTAGCCTTCACTGCAACTTTTTTTCGAAAAAGTTTATTAACTTGGGAAACCCAGTTCTTGAATCCGGCGGAATGTAATACGAGTTTTTAAAATTTCCTGATCATTTGAGTAACATTAACGTTTCACTTGTTTCACGATATCTGTTTTTAAGCAGCCCCGTCTCGATTAGTATATTAAAAGCTTTCGAATACTTTAATTTCTGAAGTGGTAAATCGAGTAGATGTCAACAGATTTATTCTGAACAAGGAAGCTTCGGAAGTTAATGAGTTTTTCTGAAAGACAGCTTAATTCATTCCCTTATTTATATACCTTATGATGAATGTAAGCTTTTATAGTTATACATTGGGTTACTATCTTGTCGAAGAAGCTTCAGAAATTCCATTTACTCCCTAACAAATGTTGATTCTGGAGACATTGATGGATAAAAAACTTGTCATTTATGCATTTATATATTTATTCGACTTTAGCAGAATAATATTTTAAATTTCATCGTTTTCTAGCAGGTAATATAATAAATATAAACAATATTCATAAGACTGCATAAGAAAAAGGGATATGGTGTTTCTAAACATAGATAATTCATAAAGTATTGGCAGAAATTTGTGACTATTATCAAGGACGAAACCGTTGAAGAAGTAATCATTTCTCAAGGGACATTGTTCATGTAGAGAATGTTGAGGAGGAAACCATTGAAGAATTAACAATCTCTGAAGATACAGATGTAGCTTGTTGATTAGGATGTATCAAATTCTATGACAATTCGTCACTTGTTTAGTACAATAATGCTGTGTTGTTGGTGAAGTTTTTGAAGATACACTGGAATCTTGTTATGATTCGTAGTCTTTTCACATCTCAGTGTAAACCTTGGAACAAGATTTTGAATGAAAAATCATAGATACTTTGAAACAGTTTACTGTGTCATTATATAAAACTAGCCGCCAAGACGGCGTCGCTCGCCGCCCATGTTCAGCCTGCGTTCAGATAAGGAAAAGAAATTAATGAATTCGCAATCGCAACCTCTGGTGTGCAGTCAGTTTCGCATCTTAACGTTTTTTCAGGGTGTCCCAGTTGGGAAACCAGTGTTCCAAGTTTTTGTAATTTTGAAGCCCGAATAAAAATACCTGCCCCAAATTACTGCACTTAGAACCAGCGATGAGGGACGTATAATGGGAGAACTGAGTTTCAATTCCTGGAATTTTTTACCTTCCTTTGCTGCTGGTTTTATTGCTTAATAAAGTTTGTTCTCACATAAATACAAATACGTTCCTTCTGTTTCAAGTCTTGCATGTTCTAAACTTGCCCGTGCTAAATGAATGAAGTGAATAAAAAATATGTTCGATCAGAAACGCATAACAATTAAAAGAAATTAAAAAAGAAAATCAAAAAGATATTTTGTTTCATGACACTCTTTTTTTACATATCGGTTTTTAAACATTTTGCTCGAAAAAAAAGTTCACCGGTCTCAGACAGTCGGGCAAGCGTTAGGATACAACACTGGCAAACCGAACATGCTGTTATGTTATGCCACTGCTGCTTTTTGTCCAAAATGTTTAATCAGTTAGTTTCTATGTATTTAGTTGATGTATTGTTTTCAAAGCCAAGTCAACGGTGATACTTGGAACGTAAAATTGACAAAAATAATAAAACAAAACGTTGTCCCTATTGGTTCACCAGTCAAAAAAGTTCGATTGGAGTTGCAATGTTTTTGTTTCGCACTGACTTCGCACGCAAAAAAGAAATAATTCTCACACAACTAAATCTACCATTTTGCGTGACAGACAAACAACTAGCCTAGCCGCCAAGGCGCCGTCGCTCTCCGCCCATGTGTACCTGCTCTGCATCACTGTATCAATAAACGTCAAATTTCCTTATAAACGGCTCATACAACTTATGTTCAGCCAGAAGCAGATTCGAACTCACAACCTCTGGTGTGCAGTCAGTGTTACATCAGTGTTACATTAACTATTTTTCAGGTTTTTCATTATGTGTTACTTACTTATTTTTTAAAACCAATCGTTGATCAGTACAACAATACACTCAAAATGTAAGGAGAAGAAACTTCAACTTTCTTTTAGCTTCTGTTTTAAAAAAGTTACGCGCTCTAACATGGGTGCTATCAAACAGGGCGACAATGATTTCTCTTCTCAAAAAGTTCGCACAGGAGGAGAGAAAAAAAGCACGTCCTAAATGAATAAACTGAATAAAAGAAACGTTCGATCAGAAGCGCTTAACAATTAAAAGAAATTAAATTATTAAAAGAAAAGCAAAAATCATTTTGTTTCATGACACATCATTAAATAATTTCGCTCACAACTCAATCTACCATTTTGCGTTACCGACAAACAAACAAACAAACAGACAAACAGAGAATCGGCTATTAATATATAGATTTACAAAGTTTGTTAGTCCATGTAAACCCAATTATAACTCTTGATTAATAACTTAATAATAAATCACGCACAGCTACCTGATTTTCTGGGGTTTTTTTACACAAGTAATAATTTTTTATTCAAAAACTCACCCTGGTGTATGGCTGCTTTTTCTTGAAAAGGAAATAAAAACTCTTATGATACTATTTGCTATTAGTATCACATTTTCAAACTTATTTTTTATCTGGCATGTTTCTCCCAGTTTTGCAGCCGAGCGAGTTCCTGTTTTTTTTTTACTTTTGGCTCTTACAAGATACAGCCTATTTTGATACAACATACGTATTCATGGTTACAGTTCACGCATTTTGCATATTTTTTTTGTTTGTAGCAAATACTTTCTGTTATTTCTAGTTAAGCCTTCAGTGTAACTTACGCCTAAGAGATAGCAAAAAGTAACAAAGTTTTGTGCAGATTTTGTGTTTAAGTTTAGATCTATTTCAGTTGTATATTGCAAGTTAGTTTGGATTTATTGCCACCGTTTTTTGCCACACACTACTCATTAAATTTGTATTGTAAAACTTGTTCAGCTTTGGGTCTGCTTATTTTCAGTCTATTGCATTCATAATAGTGAGAACTACTTCCTAGATCTGGATATCAAGACATAGCCCTGAATTTTCACAACTGCTTTTAACGACCAACTTAATGTCAGATTTCAACTGGCTCTGTATAGGTAATTGTTTTTACGCTAGAAAACATAATAGCTGCAAGAACAGTGATAGCCTTAAAAACAAAACAGCACTGTAGAAGTAAGAGATATCAATTATCATACCTGCCAAACACTTTGCTGCGACCAAACTGTCATCAATGGATACTTTAAACAAACTTTACAAAATGTTATACTTCCCAATACAATTCACAGCGAGCAATAAAACGACTGAATATTACTAAAACGTACAAAACTGCTGTTGATTTTACAGATCATATGATATATGAGAAGTAGTATATTATGTTATTTCTCCACCCTGCGAAACTACTGAATCAATTAAACTCTCTAGACGTCATTTGCTTAGTTGACAATGTCTTTGTTTTGCGTCAGTGCACTTTCGGTTTGGTTGTTTGATCACCTTTTGTTATACTTGCGATCTAAGAACAAAAGTTATAATAATTTGGTTCCGCACATGAGGCGCCATATGTTGTAAAAAGAAAACTTTACATTTAAAGTCAAGCAATGATTTTGTTGTTACATTTGTTATTGAACTTCTCTTAAGATTTGATATTAACTTTGCTGGTGTGATAGAATTATTTGATAGATTTATTTTACTTCATAGATTTGTTTTAGAATGGAATCATATTTTACGCTATATATTGTTGGGGATAGATTTTTATAGCATAATTAGATTTGGCCGGTTTTTGCACACAACTTGAAAAAATATTCGGAAGTCCTACAGAATACGGTGAATAATGTGAATAGCAGTATTTTCTATTGATTTTTCTTTTTTATGTTACAATTCTACACAAACCCTTAGTTTATCCAACAAACTACGTAAACAAAACATCATCACAAGTTTTTATTTTGATTCTTCTTGGTTTTGTTTTCGTCATTCTATCTTATTCGCTTATAAGAATATAGAAATTATGTTCACATTTAAAATATTTTCGTCGACCTGTGACAGTGACAGTGATGATGTTTTCTCTGTGAAGAGTTGACATGAGGTAGATATAAATAGTTCTGATTCAGACAACAAGAAATGGGTCTGGTGACGAGCAGGTGAAAAATATCGAAATATCAAACGATTACTATAAACAATCGAATGACTCTTTGCGGAGATTGCCCTCTAGAAATCTGCTTCGAGTTTTCTAACGGCATTCATAACATTATTTCAAATCTTTTTCTGTCAAAAAAAACGAAAATACGACGGCAATGAAGACGACGACGTACAAGACATTCATCTCTAATGAATCATAAAACAGCAGAAATTGTACATTTGGGTTATTTATTTTTTATTTTATTTATTTTGGTTTTGTTTTACGTGGCTAGCCTCACTCAGTTGCTATAGCATCTGCTTTCCAAGAGGGGCCACGGCTTAGGTTGGAGGTTCCGAAGTATTTGACACTCTCATGAGTGACACAAACCCAGTCAAGGGCCTGTGCTCTTCTGGATGACCTTCCTGAAACACCCGATGTATCATCTACCCAATTTCCCTCACATGGCATGGGTCGACCCGGTGCTATGGTACATTCACTCGGGCATGGTGAATCGCCGCCAAGGGGAATTGAACCCCGATCTCTCGTATGAGATACGAGAGTGATAACCACTATACTACGGCGCCATAAGACGTTTGTTTATAGAAGTTTGTTTCTTGAACTTAGACAGAATCATTAAGAAATCAAGGAACATTTATCCGAAGTACTGCTTTTCTCACGTCTTCGTTTTCAGTATGACTTCACAGTACAGGACGTCCCAGAAAAACGTATCCGCAAACTTTCACTGTCTATTTCTCAACAGTTATTTGTCAAAATGTTGCGAAATTTACATCACAAGAAAGCCTTTTTTCAGTACTTTCAATTGATATAAAAGTTTCAAGAAAATTATTATTCTTCGGAAAGTTATTGAAGAAAACACAGGTTTGGATCATTAACTTTTTAAAAATCAAGTAAGAGTTTCTTAAGGCAAATATCCACTTCGGATAATTGTCCGATAACTGAACCGATCGGCTCGCTAAACAATAGACCACGTGAAAATATTACGTAATATTTGCACGGGGTCTATTATTTTGCGAACCGATCCGGTAAATGACATTTTAACAACACAATTTTTTTTATTCTGATCATAAAATCTTTAAGCAAAAGTACACGCATTTAATTCCCAAAACTATTATCTTATCAACTTGCTCGGTTATAAAATTTGAGGCTTAAGAATTTCTAATGACAGAAATAATGTTTGAACTCATCTGATTGTGTTTGTAAAGATGTTACGTTGTTGCAAGCGTCAATTGATTTTGAAGAAATCAATGATCCAAATCTGTGTGTTTTTCTTCAATAACTTTCCGAAGGATAATCATTTTCTTGAACATTTTATATCAATATCAATAGGATTTGATTTGTTTTCAGTAAACAAACAACTCGAGAAACCTTTGTGGTTTCTTTGCTTCAAGGATCTCTTGTTGTAGTTTCGAAACATCCCACTGACTACTCAAAAGTCAATCAAAAAGTTATTTTACGTTCTTTCATCCAGACCTGTTCAATGACGTCATTTGAGTTATTTGAAAATTGCCTTCACGTAGAACTCCTATAGTTCCTTATTAATAGCTCTTCATTTTTACAAAACGTTATTTTTATTATGAACCTTACATGTCATATGACAATTTTTAACCAAACCAAGGTACTTGTTCATTTCCACGTGCCGTAGAAGTGAATACACAAGAGAATTTATCTTTAATAGGATACAAAAAATAGTGATTGCCAATATAACCCTGGACCAGGAAATTTATAACTCGACCTTACGATAGTTCATTATCTTTAAATGAATGAATAATTTGCTCTTTACTCAAGAGGATCTACGAAGTGAACCAGGGCGCCCTTATTTGCGCCCGAAATGCAATCCCAAACCACAGCGAAATCAGCAATGTTTCAGTTCGTGCGAAGCGCAAAACAATGTCTTTTTCACTCAATAGGATTGTTCATGATGTTCGTATTTACTTATTTACTTATAAGAAAAAAAAATTGACTTCTGATTTCAGATGAAATCTCACAACGTCTTGTGTTGTTTACAAGTGATTGCATTAACGAATTTTCGCACCATGTTAATACCCTGTACAAACTGAAAAACAATCCAAATCTATTTCAAAATAAGTGAAAGCACTAATATCTATTATCAAAATATCTTGCTTTATTATCAAAATGATGCTTCAGAGAACTAAATCAACAGAAAATATCTTAAAATGCCTAATAAGCATTAAAACTTTCCACCAAGATACGTTTATCGAGAAAAGAACACGTGTATTTATAAACATACTTTACTTAGATATTCATCTAGTCAGCAACATTCACTCTTGTCTGCTTACACAACATTTTCATACACGCAGTGAAGTCTGACACATACTGAAACAACGAATAGCACCCATGCGTCCTAGCAATTACGTTTTGTTTCTTTCATAAAAATGAATTGCTTCACATGAACTTATAAACAATATGTTATTTCTGGAAGTAATCAGTGACTGTTTGTGTCATGGGCGTTGAGTTAGAGTAAGAACTATTTCTTTTATGGGCGATGACTTAGGGTGGCTTAGAAGGATTACTTGCAACACTGAACTCAAACGACCGACTTTTCGAGTTCAACACACCATGGAATCTTAAAATGTAATTTGCGTTTATTAGTGTTAATATTATTTGGTCTTTCACTACGGAAACCATCCTTCCTTCAGTCGTAAGAAAATGTTTTCTGGTGTGTTTCTTCGGCATCCATCTTTTCCGCAAGACCTCAAATGTTTCGTCTTTACATCTGTATGACAACAGGGATGTAAAGGATATACAAGGGATATAAAATGCTTTACCACCCTCAATGTACCGCCATCTCATAAGGGCAGTTATACATCAATTTCGCAAATGGATCTACCAATTTGAACCGTACTTCCATAGAATCCCCACAACTTGTCTCAGGAGATTCAACACTCCAAGTTCACTTTTAACTCGAAGTCTATGTAAACTATTTAAATTTTATTAAAAAAAGCCTGGTGCCAATCTAGGGGTGCAAATGGTTGCTAGAAACAAGGAATATCACCATATAACTGTATAGGTGTATTAAGATCCAAGTTGATCTTTTGTATTAGCGGCTTTTATATACAAGGCTATACTTCAATACTGCTCCACGTGAAACAACGTACTGCCACAGCTGTTAGCGTTTAATGTAAAGACGTAAATTCACGAGATTGGTATAAACAATGTTTTTCATCGCTTGAAGTTACGCCCAGCAGTTTATGTTACAAACCCATGCCATGACAAAAGAAATGTGGGAGTTGGGAGAACTTATCAGTATCACATGCCTTCTCGAGTAGAAGTGGTACTGAGACAAAATGAAATAAGAAACACAAATCTTTTAACCAATTGTGTTATGAAATGAAAGTGCAACCCTTAAGAGGTGAAAAAAATTGCTGGAGATCGCACATATTCTCGTGAATAATGGATATCTGCGCAACTGGCATTTTAGGGCATAACTTGTTTCCTAAGTCTGTTATTCTTTATTGTTCATTATCTTCGACATTGGTTCCAACAAGAATAGATTCAAACACCTGTCCTATCCGTCTTGGCATATTAGCAACTACAACATCGTTACACCAAAGATAAACAGACCTGGTCAAATAAAACGTTGACTACTTTGGTGATTACTGGAACATATTTCTTATTAACAACCCAGCCGGCACAACACGTCTTTTAGACGTCTAAATCAAGTCTAAGTTACGTCTTTAGAAAGACGTCTATCTAAAACGTCTTTTAGACGTCTTTAAGATATCTTGAAAAATCTAAGACGTCTAAAAGACGTCTAAAAAGCGTCTTTAAAAGTACGTATTTTATTGGCACTTCCAAGACGTCTTTTAAACGTCTTTAAAAAGACATCTTTCTCAAGACATATTAAAGACGTCTTTAATATGTCTTTTTTTTGTTCTTCCCGCTTTATTCGATTTTCGAATGTTAGATATTCGATTTCATGACTGAGTGAAACAAAATCTTTATGTTGTTATCTTCAGTCAAACTACGAGGACAAATGAATTAATTTTAGTGTGAAAGGTTTTATATGATCATATTTGATGTTTAAAAGCTGGTTGATTTTCGATATTATGATATGCTGCAACCTATATGCCACCGCTTGATTATCGTATCTGAACCAAAATAATTCTTAAGCAGTTTCAAAGTTGTTCCTTCGAAAAGTTCTTGTTCGTGCTGTTTACAAAATATGTAAGTAAATCTTTTAATCTGAAATTTCGTAAACAACATGGTTGTTGTGCTAGGGTAATAACATGTATATTCAGCGATTTAGTTGCTTTGCTTTTAAAATTTTGCTAGAGTGGACAAAAAGCTCTAGTTTTAATGTCAAATGATGGGTGTGTATTCTTTATGTTTACAGATTTACATATTTGATCATTTGGATTCAAACTTCTGATTTGGATTTTTGTAAGTTTTCCTGGTTTTCTTTATTCTCTTTCGATGCTTTTGTTATGGATGTTTGAGATAAAAAGTCTCTTGCAAAACGTGTAAATGTATTGGTAGTAAATGTTTTATACAGAATTTTATACAGAAACCTTCCCTACATTATTTTTGTATTTCTTTATTTCATTTCAGGATGATGAGATATGGAAGAAATAATAACAGATACGATTTCAAATGCAACTGAACGAAATACAGTGTCTTTCAAACGTTATGTGTTTCAGCAAGAACCTTAACTATAGTTAAGGTCTTTTTTCTGCGTATATTCTATTTTGTTATTTTGTTGTATTACGTATGGAAAGGTAGAGAAAGAATATAAACATTTTAGACGTCTTGAAAAATGCGTCTTAAAAGCGGACATTTCAGAACATTTTTAGACGTCTTTTAGACGCACGAAAAGACGTCTTTTAGACGTCTTTAAGACGTCTTTTTGCCAGCTGGGAATACTTCCTGATCTGTAATTTTGGCGGAGCAATGTATTAGACAGGACACATAGCCTAACAATCTGACATTCTGGGTAATGTTTATTTTCTCAATGGAATTTGGTAGAGGAGACCTCAGACTACCAAAATCTGCCAGGTGACTTTTTTGGAAATGCCTGTATGTCACGTGATTGATTACGTCATAAATTACGGTCAGTAAAAATTTCATCTTCTCAAAAGTCATATTATTATACATCAATCGAAAGATCTTTTAAAATGGAACAAAAATTGTAAAAAAACATATGCCTGAAAATTTAGTCCTGAGGTTTTATAGGTCCTTAAAAATTTTGATGACGTCATAGAAAAGGACTAGAAAAAATCTTGCAAATAAATTTAATTCGCTAAATTTCGACTATTTATGACATGTAACCCCTCAATTTTGGTCAGAATTTGATTTCTGATCTTTTCCATATAAGTAAATTCACTGAGCAAAAAATGCTGACACAGCAGTTTCATTTCTTTCCATAAAAAAGTGTTTTCACTTGGGAATTTTGATAACTTGAATGATTAAATGTGGATATAAAATAAAGTTTGAATAAAAAGTAGTTTAAGGAAGGAAGTCGCTATCCGAAAAATCACTTTGTTCGTCCTCTGAAGTTGTGAAGTGTTGTTCCCATTCTGAATCTGACAACACTTCCACTGCATCTGCATTTGATTGCCACTCTGAGTCTGCTGAATATCCAGCTTCTGTTGCAGGCTGTTCAAAGTGCTTCCCTGGCATGGCTCTGAAGCGCTTTGCTGCAGGCGCGTTTGTTTCTTCATCACTTGTCTCAACTTCTGTGTCCGCTTCGTTTCCTGACGCTCGAGACAAAACTCTCTGATTGATCTTCTCAGATTTCTTCGGTTTCATCAGTGATGGAGGTAGTTGCTTGCCTGTGAACCATTTAGGAGTCAAATGTTTAACCTTCTCTTCGTAATTCCAGCCGCATTGCTTTGGATCTGGCCTTGAAACATTTCTTTCCAAACAGCGTAGCCATATAAAGCATGTCAAGTTTACACGTTTCAACTCTTCCTCTATGGATTGCGGGTCGGCTGGAATCGCTGCAGATGATTTTGTCTTCAAATTTTTGTAAATGCGAATTCTTGTCTCAACATAGTTTTCATTAGGTTTCCCACTATACATAACTGTTTGTACGAATACCTTTGCATCACCCAAGACTCTCTCCGACATATGTTCACTTTTGCCCAATTCTTGGATAAACGAACATTGTTCTTCATTCCTCATTATCTTTTTAAGCAATTTGACCTTTCCGATGTTATATTTGTATGCAGTTGTATCGCAACCTGTGACAGCATGGATCTGCGGTAGAGCACGGCAAACTTTGGAGCCAAACTTTTCCATAACTTTTCGAATTTTAACGAATTTTTCACTGTCAATGCGCATAAACCATTCTTTCTCTGGTTCGCACATCTGCATCGCATAAACTAGCAATACAAAAACATCAGTGTCTTTGGCAACGACAACTACTGGTGTATCTTCAGAGTTTGCATGCAATATCATTCTAGTGTCTGCCTCTTCGTGATTGCATCTTGGCAAGATTTCTACATTGCTTCTTGAAATTCTCCATGCTTCGTCTTCAGAAGTTATTATAAGCGGAATTTTCAGAATTCCTCTCCCCTCTGCACTTTGAAAGAATTCAGTAGCCATTCGAATTAGATTCTTTTTGTTTGCATCATTATGGAAAAACTCTTGCCAGCTCTTACCTTGGGGCATTTTTTGCTCTACACTTTCTATATGCACACGTCTTGACGATTCTCCTCTCTTCTCTCTCGTACTCGCTTTTGTGCTATTTTCTAAATACTGGTCGTTGACGATTTCTAGTTGTATTGCCTTTGCGTCTTGTGGGGGGTTGGCATATTGAAGAACACTCTTGAACCAAGCTTTGTATGTTTCTTTAGGTTTGATGCAACGAAACAAGGCCATTCCATCAATGATCCATCTTGCGTTTTCTGGCGGTGCTTCAACAAGTGAATTTGACTCCTTGATCATGAAATTGCGAAGTACAGCTTTATCTCCTTGTCGCAGTGTACCATTAGGAGTGGAAAGGCTAAGGGGTATGGTTGTGATTGGATACGCGAATGCTTCTTCAAAAGATGCTGCTTTTCCAACCAAAAGCCCAAAAGCTTGACGATCTTCTTTCAATATTGAGACCGCTTTTGGTGTTCTCTTGGGTTTCTCAATACCAGTCTGCAACTTAAGCCTCTTAATAGGTGAAAAGAAACTCTCTTTACCATCGACAAGACGATTCTTCGTGAATTCTTTGAACCGTTCATTTCCAGTTTCAGGAGCATTCAGAAAATGGGTTAACCTTGTAGGCTCGGAGCTTTTCTTTTCTTTCAAAGAGTGCACATTCCTGTGGTGATTGGTTTTTCCAGAATCTGTTAGTTCTTTATGAGTAGATGACGTCTTGATTCTCAATTTTTCTCTCATAGCTGTCCTCAGCTTTGCATGAATGTGCATTGTCTGGACCCACTTGTTAGTAATGTCTACGTTTGTGCTATAGCCAGATCTAAATGGTCCGGCTGTTCCTTTAGTTTCTCGGTTAAAGTATTCAGTTACCAGGTCACCATGAACTGCTGCAAATTTATCACCAGAATAGTTAGCACCAATCCCATGGGTTCTCAGGTCTTCGTAGGCTGCATAATTGCTTGTTTTAAGGTCAGCAAGCATTACATGTTGGTAAGACAAATAGCGCGCATAATTTTGGTGGTCAAAAGCAAAAACATGACGCAGCATGTCCCTCTCGGCTTGTAAGTGCCTTTCAAAGCAATTTTCACGAACTGCTGATACCAATGCTAGCATGGAAGAAACATCTCGAAGAAATTCGACTGTCATATTCCTTTGTGTTCCCCCACTGGTACTTGTTACATCTGAAAAGAAGTCTTTGAAGCCTTCTAGCTCAGCAATCTTTTCAACCTGTTCAGATGAGGGTTTACGTCGTAGTGCAATCAAATTCTCGAGGAGCTGGGAAGGCATGTCTTTGTAGAAGTTGGTGACCTTTTCAGCATGAAACTGGACAATGGCATCGAATGCTTCTTTAAGAACTCGCATACATCGATAATAGTGTTTTCCACTGAACGCCTGGTCGGCAGATCCTGCTGATATCGTACCAGAATCTATAAACCAGTCCTTGTATCCCATGCACGAGTGTCGCTTATAGATCAACCGCTGCCTAACTCTCAGCTGGTGGAAGCCACCCATGAGAACGATTAAATTTTTGTAATGGTTGCCATGCTTCCAAATTATTTGTACCAGTTTAGAATAGACATCTTCGTCTGCATGGGCAAACATATGATGTAGCCCGAGATCGTCCATTATTTTGTGGAGAGTATCAAGGTAGTGTTTGCAGACGGAAAAGTCTGGAGGCTGTGAAATAACTGGCATGTACTCTATTAGCGACTTTTTTTGATCGACGTTGGTGACTGTTTTGTTAAAAGCAGTCCACGAGCCTAAAAGTGGAAGCTGCTCTCCCGTTTCACTGCTGGAAACTCCATTCGCAAGAGCCCAGACAACATCTTTTTGGAAGCACTCCTGAAGAAGATCTTTGTTTTCGTCATCACAATATTGGGGGAATTTTGGTGGATCTTGTCTTAGACCAAGTGTGTAGTGTGGAATTTCTTCCTCCTGCTGTCGTTCAACAATGTCTAGCTCTTCATCAAGCAATTCTTCAGTTACGCTTTCTTCACCTGTGAGATAAAAAGAAAACTAATCGTGATAATATTAGTTAGCAAATCGTGTTGCAAGTAATGTTATAATCAATATGTAATATTCACTCCAGAATTTATGATCACATTGGCAGACCTTAGAATATCTTATCTATCAAGACTTATTACCAAAATAAGTTAATTAAATACCTGTAAGGCATGGCAAGAACAGTGTCCTGTTTGTATCGTGCGTTGTTCCCGCACCAGTCATCGTTTCTTGGCGGCCATCATTATTATCAATGGACGAATGAAGTACAGGTGAATTTGCAAATTTCATATGGCACGGAGCCTGACTCTGTGCCCAGAAATCGTTGTATTTGAGAATATCGTTGTAAGAAATGGAATGTCCAAGATTGTGAAGATTTTGGGCTACCTCCTTACTCCCAGTTAATCGATGAACAGTCAGACCAAGCATGGCTTGTTTAGCATTCTTCTGACGTGAGATAAGAGACTCCCAGTCTTGTGCAATTGACCAAATCTTTGTGGCTATGTTGATAGATTCTGTCTTGGCATATCCATATTCATTCAAGCTGAAAGTTTCGTACATTGTTGCAAATATAACATTGTAGAGCTCTGGTAGGGGACCATTGTCTAAGCTTCCCATCAGTGAATCAGCAGAAAGTGGAGGTGGCTCATAATTGCGTTGTCTCACCTTTGATTTGATGAAGTTTGCAAAAGACCGAACGAAATCTTCGTCTCTTAAACAGTGACCTTTCAATGTGGCAAGGCTGTATTCACAAGGGTTTACGGAAGATGCATGAACTATTACATATTTGCCTGTGTTAAAGAATCCTAGGTCATCTCCGAATTCTCCAACAAGCTTCCTTTTTAGTGTGGCTGTCGAAGTCACAACAGGATCCAGGCCACTCTCTTCACTGTATATTGTGACGTCCCCAAGTAGCTGATGGAGTAGAAATGCTTCTTTCTTTCTGATAATCTTTATGCGTACAGCTCGGAAAAAATCTGCCATAACATCAGCCTTGCTTTGGTCTATGTCATCGTTGTCTGCGGTTGTTTCCACTACAACTGGCTTAATTGCGAATTTTATATAGCATGAATTATGATAATAGACGTCTATTGCAAAAATGTCAAATGACTGTCCTCCTTGTAAACGCTCGAGTCTTCGGGCTGCTTCGTAAAATCTATGACTTGGATGTGCAATGAATACTTTCTGCCGTTCTAACAATCTAGTCATCGCGTTCTGCTGTTCACACCTTCCAAGACCACCTTCGTCATACGATTTGGAATCTTTTGACTGTTTTTCACCACAGATGAAGCAAAATCGCTTTTCTTGGTTGTCATTAGATGCTTTCTTCTTAGAACGTGTTGCAGGTAGAGAGCCGATGTCTTCAGAGATCTCTGATGCCTGTTCACAGGGATCATCACCTTTAGACGAGTAAATTTCTTGGTATAGACTGAGCTTGGTGGAAAAATTTGTGCGGCAGTTTTTGTGAACCTTTCCAAATGGCTTTTCTGCATATCTAACACGGCTATACACTTCACAGAAGAAAAATCTACTGTCGTTAACTTCGATGTTTATGTCTTTCCATTCTTTAGCTAAATCTGTAAACTTCGTCCAACCCTGACTTCCTAGACTTTGAAACTTCTCGTTTTTCTTAATCACACCATTACACAATAAACATTTGTTTTCGCCACCAGGATCTAAACTTAAAAACGATGCAGCAGCCATGTGGACTAACGAAAATGAAGGCTATTGATTCGACTATTGAATATCGAATACCCTAATACCTCAATGCAAGGGCTTCATAAGTCAGATAGGGGATAACACATCGCCTTGATAATTCATTAACTGTTACTACAAAGATATTCTCGCTTATGTATTCTCACACAACGTAGAAATAAAACTGCTGAGTCAGCATTTTTTGTTCATTGAATTTACTTATGTGGAAAAGATCAGAAATCAAATTCTGACCAAAATTGAGGGGTTACATGTCATAAATAGTCGAAATTTAGCGAATTAAATTTATTTGCAAGATTTTTTCTAGTCCTTTTCTATGACGTCATCAAAATTTTTAAGGACCTAAAAAACCTCAGGACTAAATTTTCAGGCATATGTTTTTTTACAATTTTTGTTCCATTTTAAAAGATCTTTCGATTGATGTATAATAATATGACTTTTGAGAAGATGAAATTTTTACTGACCGTAATTTATGACGTAATCAATCACGTGACATACAGGCATTTCCAAAAAAGTCACCTGGCAGATTTTGGTAGTCTGAGGTCTCCTCTACCAAATTCCATTGAGAAAATAAACATTACCCAGAATGTCAGATTGTTAGGCTATGTGTCCTGTCTATATTGGAAGTAGCTAGGAGACTCGTAGATGTTGTACCTTAGAACTTTCTTGGTTAAGCTCGAGTTTCTTATATAGTCCGGTAATGATTCTACTTCATTGATGCAAGATTCCAGTATAGGTACCAGCCCTCTCTTGTACGGTTTGTGTAACGTGTTGTTGACAAAAACTGCCATAAATGTCACAGTCTGTGCATGGTACCGAAAAAATCACCGACATTGGGTAACTTGTTTCATTTTCGTCGCAATAATTGTGTTCACAGGGTAAATATTCTTCATGCTAAATCAGTTCACATGGTTGTTTCTTATTAAGAACTCTATGTTGATCTTCAATCTCGATTACAAGGACTAACAAGGAAGAAAAAGGTTACATTCAAGCAACGTCACCATCTTTGGTATACATTCTAAACAAGTGCAGCTGCAAATCAGTGCAATGAAAGTCTAGATTTCGTTAAGAATTACATATATACATGAGAGCGAAGTTTTAAAGAAGTTTGTTTCTAAAGAAGGCAATGAAACATGCACTTTCTGCTTTAAAATAACGAGATCATTTTGGGTAAACAGTTTATTTGAATCCACTACTTTAGTAAGCGAAGATAACGACACTTAAAAGGAAGAAGATCAAATATTGCTTAATTTAGAAACAATAGCAACATTTATTCATTCATCATCTGTTAAAAACAACATCCGAAAACCTTTTGCTCAACAAAGAATTTTTTGTTTGTTCAACATTAGATAATCAACAAGATCAAATACATCAAACTTAGTGTTTACAGTATCATTAATCAACAGTGCAGTGCAGCTATATAGACTGTTTTCGTAATTTTATTATAGTGATTGTAACATCTGACTACATGACACAATCATTTACTATTCGTACGTTTCACACGGTTTCATTGTTGTATTGAATAAGAAGCGGAAGCGATATATCGTTAAAACCAAAGGAAACTACCTGTTATACTGGGAAGTGAACGTTTACTAATGAAATCCCTTATTTCTGTCTCCATTTTGTTGAAATTAGAAAAGGGTTGCCCTACGAACCTATTGTCGCATTATTATTCCTTTTTTTTAAAAAAACACAAGGTATGAATAACACAGTATTACATCAGTTCATAGTTTTAGATTTCAAGAGAGATCTGATGTTTCATATAAGTAGACAGAGGAAATGAACAATTTAAGGAGTGATCAAGTAAGAGAAAAAGTCAAATAGAATATATAGCTTGCATAACATTTCATCAAAACCAAGTGCTTTTAATTAACATGAAAAGGAACGTTCTTTCAAAAAGTTCGCTTTATTTCTAGTTGTTTATATTGTACTTCTCAATACTGAATAAGAATATTTGAAAAGGAAACTGTAAAATTAACTGTAAAAACCTCAGGCAGCATGCTACCGTGAAAAGCTATTTTCACAAGTAAAAGTAAGGACTCATCTTCAATAAAATGAAATCTTTAAAGCTGGGAAAACATTTTCTCATAATTCTCATAACTGCTTTTCCATCTTCAGTGCAGTAAAAATAAGTAATTTTTTTCATATGTACAGTATAAGTTAAAAAGATCTTTATAATATGGCAATTGCCAGGATGGGCTCAGTGTTTAGGTATGACCATTGAAAAAATATACGTGCTTTGAGAAATTTATTGCTTTATTATAAAGAACCTTATCTATCCCAGGTAAACCCTATCACGTGTTTGGTACTTTTTCGTAACCCCAATACTACGCCCTCTGTTTGCGATTATTTGCTTCGTTTCTTCAAAAAGAGTCTGCAAAAAATATTTTTTCCCTTGTACATTCGTTTCAGAAAACTATTAGTAGGCGTAGCTACCACAAGAAAACTAACTGTCTGTTATCCTAAAGACAGCGATTACATTGAAACTTGACAATGTTTGTATTTGTTCTAAATTTGACTTAAATTTTGATATTAACTTTGTTGATTTTCAATAAAAGAAAAAGTTTTATTTGATTCATAGATTCTCTTAATTACAAACTCATAATTAGATTTGTTCGTTAACTACACACAACATGAAAAGTGATATATTGACTTCCTACTGAATATGAAGTCGTATGAAAAGCACTATTTCATATTGATTTTCCTTTGCTTGTCATCCAAATTCTACGATACTTGGTTCATCAAAAAAAACTACGCAAACAAAATGACATGTCAACATATTCATTGACGTCATAGTTTCGTACGATTTTCACAATAAACGGTGCGAAGCTAAGAAAACACCATCGAGGCTTGACAAATTATTTTTCAGACTTTCATATCCCTCGTTGTAACACAATTATTTGAGGAAAATTTATCTCAAACTGTCCCATAGTAAATTACCAGTTAATTAAAATTTGGAGTTAAGTTGAGAAACTATTTGACAAATTGCGTTCTATACAAAAATTAGTTTCACATTTTTTCGTTATCAGCATTATCGTGGCTCAAATTTGGCGCCAATTTATTAAATGTTCATCAGTATAGTAAAACAAAAGTTATAGTCTAGTCTCATGAAGCAGAAAGGAAATTTTAAAAAGCCGTTTGGCATTACGTTTTCGTGTTTTTCGTGCTTTGGCGTGCAAAATCAAAACAACGTTTATGGTAAATACCACAGACTCATTTCTCCATATTTTATTAATTCATGGAATCTGCAAATTTGATAAAATGAAATTATGTTCTTTTTTGTAGCATTAACACCCCCTCCCACACAACAATTGGCCAGAGGCTTGTTTGTGGTAAGAACTGTTTGAAGCTGAACTTTTCTAACTTTGTGGAGGAGAGATATTAATTCTCGATAAAAATCCCAGCAGTTTTGTAATGCTTAAAGTGTAATGACACTCGTTTGCCAACGTTTGTCTCGATGACCAGTTAGATCGTTTGAAATTATGATTGCACAACCAGAGTACTTCAGATGAACGTAAATTGAAGGAATAAATTCGGACGAATCTGAACGTATGAACACAACCTTGGACATTATTTTTGTTTACATTCAATGTTACAGACGATGAATCGGTGAATCTGTCGTCATAAGTGGCCACGCGATAGCGTTTTCAAGAAACACGTCACTTTCGATCTTTGCAAATATTGATATCGATGAATAAACATCAGTCTATCAAAACAGAGATTCTAAAATAGATCAACGAGACAAATACCGTTTTATTATTATATATTTCCCCGTAGGACGAAATATATGTTAAAATCGGCATTTTCCTTCTCCTTCTTCTTCTCCTTCTTCTCCGTTCACTTTTATAGCCGCGGTTCGGTGTTGAATTTTCGCCTAGCCAAAGTAGATAAGAATAGAGGCTAGTCTACAGCACGCCATTTTTTTCAGTCAGTGCAGATGAGCAGTGGAAGATTTTTGCTTTTTTTTCTGCTAGCTCTTAAAATGATTCAACAGATGAAACGTTAAATGATGGAAATGAATCGTTTTAGTTCAGTGTTGTCTTAAAAAGCTTTGTAAAAACTTTTGAATGAACGTGTAAAAACCAGAAAAAATTGATGTATCAATAATAATGATGTTTTGTTTTTGTTGATAACAATGTTATGATGATTGGTAATTAATTTGCTTCGAACAGCAAACCATTGAAGCTGTGGTTTCAGTGCAAAGGTGAAAATTCATTATCAATAGCCAGGCTGAAGATTTATTTTTCTTTTATACCCTGATATAATGTAGCCCAACTGAACTGAAAGCACGATGATGAATGTACCAGCCATGAAGGAACCTTTTAATGTGGAGAACAACCAGTTCAACCAGTTTGTTAATTCAAAAAGTACATACAAAAACAGCAAGTAAAAACATGATGTCGTATATGCAATAAGAAGTTCAGAAAACCAATTACGTATATTTTAAAACACAGGATTGAGACACATAATAACTTGAAAGAATCTGGTCGAGTGTGCTTCCCTGGATAGTCATTTAATCCAACAACAGAAACATAGTTTACTATGGATGAATTCCATGATCACGTATACTGTTTTGATACTGTATATCATACTTTATTTTGCAAAATTTAATATACTGTCAATTTTCCTGTATGAACAACAAACGTAATTCAAAACACAATACAAATGACAGTCTGTAAATTAAATCAAGCCGGAACACGAACTTCTACTTTCAGCTATGTAGTGATTTGGTTATGGATATGTATTTTCACTGCAAAAGTTTGTTTTTTTTCCATTTGGGATTTATATATGAAGGTCATTTTTACCACAGAATAGAGTGTGAACAAATTTTTTTGAACAGAGATGTTTATTGTGAATACTTGAATTTGGTTTTATAAATTGTCACTTCAAGCCCATCTTTTTTTTTTGAAAATAACTATTCTGTCCTAATTTGAAATGTTACACGTAATATTTGTTAGTAGAGATTTTGATTACTTTTGATAGTTATTTGCTTATATGTCTACCCGAAAGTATACTGTGGTATCAAAATTAGGTTTAACAATTTCCTTTTCTTCTTTTGTACAGAAAACCTGTATCAAATTTGATTGTATGATGTTGTAAGATAATTTTATTTGAGTTACAATAGGAAACTTGTCAAGCTTCTGCAACAATAAAGATTAATGATGAAATTTTCTTACACATTGATAGGTTTGTTGATATGCAGTTGTTTAAGTAACTTAAGCTTAGTTTCCATACGACTGTATTCTGCAGTCGACTGCAAAATGCTCTTAAGTATTTTTCAGTCGACTGCAATTTGATTTCCATGTGACTGCATTTTGCAGTTGTTCAAAGAGTAAAGGAACGCAGAATGATATGATATTCTGTATTGTTTTTACTCTTCTGATATCAAAAGTATGGCTGCTTTTAATATAAGACTACTATTACTTCAACAATTACGATTAATTTTATTTTATTCTTATCGAAAATATCAACAAAGCCACAAAAGAAAATATAAGAAGAAAATGTGGGTACAAAAACTGTTCAAAGAAAGAAGTCAGAAAGGATAATATTTTGATAAAAGATCTAATGCTTTTTGACAAGGAATATTTTTTGTATGATTTATTTGAATAGAATTAATCGACTGCAAAAAAAGTTGACTGCAAAGGTATTATGAATTCAACTTTTACGTCAAAACTCAAGAGAAATATTTTTTATAAAATTATGCCAAGACAGCGGAAATTTGGTTTAACTGCGCATGCGATTTGAAAAACGTTGTCGGCATTTTGCAGTTTACTGCAAAATACAGTCATATGGAAACTAAGCTTTAGTATTAGTCGCATTTAGGTCTTATCATTTTTATCATCGTTTGACCGTGAACAACTTCATTTCATAATAAGTTCAAAGTAAGTTTTTGGTGGTATTAAATTCAATCTGAGTATCAGGTCGATGGTAGTTATACTGTAACTATTTAATCACACATTTTTCTCATGGTTATCAATGTACACACAATAATTAATAAAATGTTTGCAACTTTGGGGAAATATATAGTCGCATTTTTGCGAATCTTGTTGCTATTTTCATCACTTTTTTTAATTTCCGGAAATCGTTAATCCTTCGAGAAAAAAAATATATATTAAAATAGAAATATGATATCAAGAATACAATTTGTGTAAAAGAAACCTTAAAATCTTTCATTTTTATGAAGAATCATCTCAAGTCATCTTATCCGGAGAGCTCAGTTGATCTACGTAAGCGAGTGGATCTAGAACATTTGTGTTTTCCGCCTTCAACGGCAATCAAGTCAATTCACAAAATTATCTTGGCCTTGCTTTCGACTTTGCCTAAAATAAATTGTTTACTGACACCCATTTAAGAAGAATAATTATTACGTCATAAAATTAGTGACGAGGTTGCCGGGAGATCAGTGTTTGACAGAATCTGACACTTTAGTAACCAGACCTACAAAAACAAGGACGCCTCTTTAGATACTAACATCAACAAAAGATGCTTCTTTCCATATCTTTGATCAACATCAAAAAAGGACCCTTCCTCCACCACCCCAACAAAGAAGGTGAGTACAATTTCAAATAATTTATCTGTTGTCAGGACAACAACGAATAAGAGATCATGCATAAAATCACGTGATCAGACATCTGGATCATAACTCCATTTCCCTTCTCTCAACTATCTATGATAAAAAAAACTTAAAATTCTTTCATTAAAATATTCTTTTCCATCCAATATTTTTCTGACAACAATATTTGAATGAAATATTTACTTGCTTTTCGTGTTAAAGAAGAACGACCTCAATTCGCCTTTCCGTTTCATCAGTACCGCTATACTTATATGCTACGTCATAGGCAGTCATTCCATCTTCATCTTGAAAATAAGGATTTGCGTCAAATTTAAGTAAAAGTTCATTTTCAAGAACCATGCCATGATGCTACAAAAAGGTGCTGTTTGCTTGCGAATACTAGTTTAAAGATCGATTAAATGAGGAAATACAAATGGTAAATGGCGCGAAGACAATCCACCGAATTACGCCGTGCACAATAAGGTAGACATATCTCACCACCATCATAAAGATTTACCGAAAGTTTCCATTCATTGTATGAGGAATAATATAGAAAAATCAAAGCAAAGAAAAGACGCAAACATTTTTAAATGATTTTTTCTTCTTATCTGTAGGATCTTTAGAGTAAGAGGAGGGGAGCGTTTACTTAATTTTTTGAGTTGAAGAGGGGGCGTTAATTAGAGGGAGGCGTTAAAAAGAAGGAAGACGTTTATTACAGGATTTACTGTAGTCGTATTGAGTAAGTAAGTAAGTAAGTAAGTAAGTAAGTAAGTAAGAAACGATAGTTTTTAGTCCTTGGGCTTCCATCCGTGGTTGGTTCTTCCGCCCGCCGACTTGCAACTATTAGTTGACTTACCGCCAGAGATACGTATAGCATTGCTCTAACTTGCCCGAAGGCCAGTGTGCAGTCAGTCGATGGCTCCTAATGGGCTGACACGCTGCTTTTAAAGTGCATCGGAGTGGTGTATTGAGATACGACATGACTGGACTCGAACACGGGTCGCAGCGGTCGCACTTAAAGGTACTAACCACTACACCATCGCTGTACCTTGGCTCTAATAATAACAAATATGACGTCATCAACACGATGATATTTACTTAGAGTATATTTTCATTTTAACTAAACAAACATTGCTGTTCAATGAAGAAAGTGCCTGCGACAAGCTCATCCATCATTGAATGGTTTGTTTCGCTTTGAAAAACTATTATATTTCAGAGCTTTGTCGGTTTTAACAAATCCTAAAGAAAATTTCGTTTACACGTTTTGTTTTTTTGTTTGTTTGTTTTTTTGGATCAGACGTTAGTTATTATACAGTGAAACCACCACATAGAACGCACAGTCTACTACTGTGACTTAGTGCAACGGTTTAAAAATTTTGCTGTAGCTACTACAAAACTTTATGTTGCTAATTTATCTAAGATTCTCATATTATTATTGGTGTTTTGAGAAAATATACTAGTGTTGCTTACAAACTTATAAAAAAAAGTGTACTCTGATTTTCAAAAACATTTACCTACATTTAATATTAAAATGATGTTAACCCTAGCATTCATGTCAACAGCAGCAAAGGAATATCAAAAACATCTGTTGTTGTTGTTGTTGTTGTTGTTGCTGTTGTTGTTGTTGTTGTTGTTGTTGTTGTTAAAGTTATAAAACTCAGCTGCAATAACAACATAGACAATAAAAACTACCTGATACAAACTTAAGTCATAAAACATACTGTAGAACAGGACAAATTAGAATATGGATTTCCCAACCAATCCACTTTTATTGTCACCTGATAAAGTGTCAAAACAATTATACCAATATGGAAGAGAATGAGTGTCAAACCAACCATAGATTCGTTGTTAGTGATCATGTATGTGACAACTTTAGGACAAAAGACAACTGGCTCAAGTAATTCTTGGTTAGATAGTGATATGATTAGCAATAAGAATTAAGGCTTTATTCGGTATGAACATTAAAAAATTACATAATACAATTAAAAGGAATCGTGGGTCCGTGTACACAATTCTCCTTGTTGAAAGAAGTCGAAACGCTTAAAATGTATCTCGCAACTGTGTAAGGTAAAAAAGGACCAACTACAAACCCCTGTTTTTCAAATTCGAAGTGATGATACTGAAAAAAGCAACCTTAAAAAGGAAATCGGAATGACCCGAGTGGACAAACAACAAGATTTCGAGAATACGAAAATACCTTGACACACATACAAAGACAATCAATCTGTACACACTGGTCAGATCACACTTACAACAATAGCAATGCCAAATTTCAAAAACAACTTCAACAGTCCGTTGCTCGACAAAAGACACTAAAAATGATTTACAAAATGTTTACAAAAAATAAACAACAATTACAAAACGCAAGAAGCAAGCGACTGTGAAAAAATGCAAAACGAAATAGGGAGTATAAAAACAAACATTCAAGGCATGTCCAACAGAAGGTTAAAGGAACATCAACAACAACAACAACAACAATAACAACAAAACATTTGAATAGGAAACATTATCAGTTATCATTATCAGTTTCGGCATTTCAATTTCAATTTAATGAAACATCCCAGATAGATAGAATCAATACAGAAATATTTAAGCTCTCAAGTTAGTGATTGCAAAATCGAGTTATCAATAGACAAGGACTAATAGTGTCTATTCATCACGTGGCTAGGAGAAATCTATATTGGGGTGTGGGTGCATGTAATCACCCGTTCGCCAGGGAAAATGTAGAATGTGTGATTCCAGCCAGATATTCATTCCACAAATCTGACGAATGAGATGAATTAGTAACGGTGTGTATGAATGTGCATCTATTTCAACCGGAAAGAATATCTGTTATTTTTGTTTAGTTTTCTTGAAAACAGCAATGTAATGAACACATCTATCTGTTAGTATTTTGATGACAATATCTGATCTTGCCAAAATTGCTCCGCTCCACGTCACCATGATTGAGCAAGACCAGCTGATTTATCATTGGCCTCCTCATAATAGCACATAAGGATCTTCGTCTGCGAGTTTTATTCAATCATCGATATTTTGGATAAATTCATTGAGGTTTAAAGATTTCTGAAAAACGTTAAACAACTTTTGAAGCGTGGAAAGGGTCAGGAAGAATATAAATGCCAATGGACATTCCCACAATATAACAAGGTCAAAGACTTGAGTATATAACGAAGGATCACATTATTTGACGTCGAATCATCTGGTATTTTGATGAAAAATTGAAACAAGCATTTCAATCAAAGATGAAGTAGATTATTCCATTGGAATTCGACATCATTGAAAAAAACGTACTTTTGAGAATAATTTTGAGAACAATCAAGAATTGAATATGTTACGTCTTTATGAGAGCAGCATCTGTGTTGTATGCATATAAATGAAATCTTACACTTTGTAGGTTCGCCAAATCTAAACGACTATGTCATGTTGACGTGTTTAGAGGATTTCCTCAGAACCAAGTAAACGGATAAATTTGGATAGGGTATTTAATCACCAGCAAAGATCAGCACGCATGTTAACAGGAAAATGACTAGATAAATTGTATTTAACTTTATGGACTATAAAAGTTATCGAGGAAAAAACACTTTTACAATAACATACAATAAGATTTACATACGTCAGTTGGAAAGAATACATATATATATATATATCTACACTAAAAGGTTAAAAGCTGGATAGGTATAAAAACAATAAAAACAACAGCTTGTTTGGTTAACTATATTTCGTCATCTTACGTGACTTCATCAGGTTCGAATCATCAGGTTCGAATTATATATATATATATACAATAAAACATATGTTTAATACGAAATCATAATTAGAAGACTAACCGCTTAGCCGACAAATACGGCCTTATGATTTGAAAAACTCAAGATGACAGACAAAAAATGACACTTGACATATGCAGCTACGTAATACATTAAGACATAAAATGCAGAACACAATGAAAACAACAGAACACTAATAAATACGACCGGCGAGCTTTCAAATTTTGGTAGTAGAATCATATGTAATGCAAGTGATTGATTTTCAACTTTATTTCTTTTTACGTGAGGTTAAAATGTTTTGAACGTAGCACAAGAATAGCACATTCAGAAGAATAGAACTTCTTATAGAACTTCTAATTCCATGTTAGCACTCATTTCATCGCTTGCTAAATAATATCTTTACGATTTAGTGGACAAATCGCCCCGCACGAGAATTGTATGAAAGCTTTCTTATAAAGACACAAATTTTGGCTCAATAAAATAATGCATCTCTTCAATTTTCTTCAGGGCCACCGATGATTTTGAATAGAAAAACTTTATTATAGGATCCGTTCCGAGAGATTTCAATAACTAGTATATAATGGGTGGCTACCAAGGAACATTAAAAGAGTCGTTGACCCTGAATATAAATTTGAATCCTCTTATATAAACCGTAATATAATTTAATTGAAAAATTGTAATATTTCATTTTTATATGAAATGAGGCAGGATGATTAAAACCTTAATATAAACTTAGTGCACTCAGGGGACAAATTTGATTAAAAGTCACTGTGAAGGATTACATTTCTAAAGAAATAAACAGACTGTTTCCATGAAAGTGTTCTTCGTGGCAGGGGCTTTCGACGATTTTTCCCACCGTCTGTGGGTACAGCACAGCTTTGATTGTTGGCTACTTGACATTTCTTTTTCACTTTTGCCACATATAATTTTCCGGGATTGCAGAATTTAAGCAATAGGAACAAAAGAGGTGCTCAAAAGACCCTAGACCTAAAAGGTTTTCGTGATAAACAAAGGAAACACGATAGGTGCTTTTTAAATGGTTGCACGATAAAAACCAATTTAAAATACTAATTAACAGGATGTAAGCATAGAGGAGTCAAACGGGCGTTCACATGTGGCCTCGATGTGCCAACAACAGTTATGTATGTGCAAACAAATTTGTTGAATGTCATCTTCGTCCCTAGGTTTTCTTGCCATTTCTATGTAGTAATGGCGTCTTCGTCAATACAGATACTCCACACAATTTGTAAATTAGTACAATGAGGATGGTTCTCATTTCATGTATAAACTGATTCCATATATATAAAAAAAGCTAACTTCTAAAGAAATCTTGACTACACAATGCGACGAAGTACACAAATGGAAGAAGCTTTCATACAAAATGAGTGACATTTTTGAGATTCTAAGGAATTGCAGTTAAGTTTATCAACCGCAACTTGGAAAATATTCTAATTAGAAAAAGGAACCACTGGCTTTTAGCTCAGCTTCGTTTAAAACAATGACCAGAAAAGTGACATCTGAGTTAAATTAAAGTCTTAGAAGTTGTTGCTATATTACAACATACACATATTACATTATATACCATATAATATACTATAAAAGCCAATCAGCTCCTTGCAATACAACGCCATTTTTAAGTTGCTGTCCGATGTGTTAAACCTCGAGTACGTGAAACTTTCATTAAGTGGAAACATTCTGTCGGGTCGGTCCCGACCTGATTTTTTCCATAAAAGAAACTCCAAAAACATGGTTGCAAGCATGCTGTTCGAAAAGAACTGATATACTCCTATCCATAAATCACAACAATTTTCGATTCTTAATCTGGTTGGGTGTTAATGACGTTTGTATCATTCACACAATATGTTGATATTCCAGCGAAAAGTTATTTAAAACTAAACTACTTTATCATGACGAATTTCGTAATAATAAAAAAGAGAAGAAATGAAATATATGGATAGGAATGTTTTAGTAATTACACCGAGAAGTGCTATCAGACGTGGCGATTTCCATAGGACTTGGGGACGAACATCATTCGATATGTGAATGATAGTAAATGATTTCACCAAATGCGTAGAAAAGTGGTTATATTTGTTAATCTTGAAACTGAAAGTTTGGTGTCACCTATTCGAAAGGATAAAAAATATTCATCTATAGACCAACTATATCTTGGATCAACTGCAGTTGCAATCTGAGCAAATGTACATTAAGAAATAAATAATATCTGATATATACATTTTAAAAATTCATCACGGTTGGTTCCTACAACAACAACAACAACAAAAAAGAATCATGGTTACGATAGGAGGAATTTGAAACATTTTGACTAAAATAATCTTTTACATCCAATATTTTTCTCATAAAAAATATAAATAAAATTAAAAATATTTATCCAAAACATTGGAATGAAATATTGACTTACCTTTCATGTTGAAGAACATTCTGGATTCTCAATTTCGTTTCTTCGCTACCTTCAAAACTACAAGCTACATCAGATGCAGACATCCCATCTACATCTTGAATATGACGATCGGCATTATGTTCAACAAGAAGTTCAACACATTCTAAAGAACCATACTGCGATGCCATATAAAGTGCTGTTTGGTTGACAATATTTTGAAGATTGATTATATCCAGAGGTGCGTTTTTTAAAAGGAAACGGAGACAATCCACCGAATTATGCAGTGCACACCAATGCAGACATGTCCAGCCAACTCTGTCTATCTGTCCAATATCCGAACCGTGTTCAAGTAACATTGTAACAATTGATTGTTTGTTGTTCAGTGATGCATACATCAAAAGTGTCATTCCATTGCGACCTGCCGTCATCTTTGCGATAAAAGGATCCGTTGAGAGGATGAGTTTGAAGAAAGACACATCGTTGTTGTCAATGAAAGTTTGAAGTTCTAAAATAAATGAAATATAAATGATAAAGTGAATTAAAAATAATCGATATAAAAATAGATTTCGTATGGAAGGAAGTTTGATATAACTTTAAATTAGTTGTCCCGTAGCGAGAAGAGAGCGAAAAGGCATAGAAGTTTCACCAAAAGTCGTTTAGTCATTTCAGGCAAAAGTCATTTAGCACAAATTGCGGAATACTGATCACATTGATACTATTATTTCTACACAAAAATATCAGATCCAGAACAGGAACCAGAATTACTTGACATTGTTAGATCATGTGTGATTCATAGGGACATGTTAATCCAAATACAGTCTTCCGAAAACATTTTTGGATGCAACCCAAATGAATCCAAATGGTTGTCCACTCTATCGCAGACGGGACATGGTCATACTTTCAAGGTTAATTGTTTTTGTCTTGCTAAAATCAGAACGTTAAGATTATACTCGGAGTTGACTTTCTCATTTAAAACTTTTTTTGTATGTGTTTTAAGAATACTAAACATAAAAGAAAGACGTTTAAATAAACTCATTGATAATCTATATATTTTTATCCAATTCTCTGTCTGTCAGTCTGTTTGTTTGTTTGTTTGTTTGTCTGTCACGCAAAATGGTAGATGGAGTTGTGAAGAAATCGGGGATCTGCAACGGAGAGGACGCGGAGAACTTAAACAAACTACGGGGTACAAATAAAAATTTCATACCGTAGAAATGGCGATGACTGCATGAAATTGTAATATTTTTAATTTAAATATATGAAAATGAGTACTATAAGTGAATTTCTGAATTAATATTGTCGCAATAATTAAGAATGATCTTGAATGAATCCACTTTTAAGCCTTTCTTACCCCCGTTCAAACTCATGGCAACGAAAAGAAACTGAACACTTGACTTCGCGCCAAGAAAGGCAAGTTGAGAAAAAGTTATCCTTTTGTTTGCCTAAAGACAACAAGGAAAGTTGTGTTTACTTTTTTGTTTATGTTGTCTGTTTAGCTAGGTAAACTGACAAAAACACGAGGCCCGTGTTATTATTTGTGATGATAATAACATACTTTCATTGTCCTGTATTGTTGTTTTGATTTTCTCAACAAGTTATGAAATCTGATCATGACTATGGAAGTTTAAATAACACCAAAACATTCCAAAAAGAGACATGAACAAAGTCATACCCTTGTAAGTTAATTCAGCTGAAAACAGGTGTAGCTAATGAAGACGCAGTTGGCGTAGACGAGGTTGACGTGTTAGACAAAACGCTTTAAAGAAAGAAATGATGAACAAAGTCATACCGTCGAAAGTGTATTCTTTAGAATGATCATGACTATGGAATCCCTCAAACGTTTGTATTGCCTAGTCACAATTTGATAGGGATGTTGATGATGTTCCTAAACATGATGATGAGAGGGAACAACAACCCCTTGCTGATGACCCTCAACACAGTCGTTGCATTAGAAATGCTGAACGACAAAGGCAGTAACGTGCAAATCTAAGTGAAATCCATTGCTCAATTGAGAAGGAAGAGAGATGCACAAATTCAAAGACATCGACGTTGCTCTAATGATCAACCCGATCAAGCTGCCGCTCGATTTGAATTACAAGCTTACCGACAGCAGTTATTAGGAGATAATGAGGAACCTTAGCAAGCCACTGCACGACTTCAAGCCCAAGCTCACCCACAGCAGTCGTTAAGAGAAAATGGGCAACCGCGACTAGCTGCTACTTGGCGTGCGGCCGATGCTCAACAACATCAACATATTAGAAACAATGAGCAACCGGAACAAGCTGCTACTCGACCTGTAGATACGGGATATGTCCTAAACAGAGTGCGCAGGGCTCGGTTTGTAAATTCTGCACAGATTGATATTGATAACTTGATAACTTACCTGAAATTCATTCTTTAGGTTAATTTAACGTTTTACGTGTTGCATAAATGGAAAAGGTACAACTTCCAAATTTATTAGATTATCCGCCTGAGTTACGGAATTTTATACTTGATCATTCTACTCTGGTTAAACCTTCTGTAAGTGTATTAGAGTGCATTTAGTTTTGTTTCTCTGTCAGCTTACCTACGCCCACCGCCAGGAAATGGGCCTCCATGTTTTAGGATATGTGGACAACTGCTATATAGGTATGAATCACTGTATGCTAATGAAAAGCAAGTGTCCATGTTTAGCCAACATTACATCATTGCAGCTGCCAATTTGCTTGACATGCGTATGCAAAACCCTTCCAATGCGGATTATAATAGAAACTTGATAGAGCAAACACAAACCGTTATTAATAGAGTTTCACCTTATGCCGTAGCTAATCGTAACTTGGCTCATATCGTAACTTGGCTCAGATCGAACGGGAGGAAGACGAAAGGGCGTTTTAGAAAATAGACACACCTCGGTAGTGGGTATGTATATGCGTGAAGACGAGAGAAGATACAATGCTCCATAACACAAGGAAGTTGCAGCAATTTTTGTAGGTAACGATGGTGCACCTCCCGCTGGTAGAAGTATAGTAGTTTATCCGAGAGGTCAGCCCTTAGGTAATATTCCGTATACATCTACAAACATTGACTCTATGATATATCCAATGATTTTTCTTAGAGGTGATCCTGGATGGAGGCCAAACATGAATCACGTACAGCATCAAGCAACTGAAAGGCGAAATAAATTTGCACAGTTGCAGTATTACATTTATCATACGTCTATACTTTATATCACCAACCAGATGATGGAACAGCTGTTCAAATTCGGAATATGGATCTTCAAAACAGATGGATTGTGCTGTACATCCCTTTTTTCAGCGAAACGTACAAGGCCTGTGTTTCCATTAAAAGTGTCAAGTATTTGCATAAATGCATTTACAAAGGACACCATACTGCTCATAATGAAATCAATGAGCGTATCGGTCACGATGAAATCAAAACCTTCATAAATGCGAAGTATGCATCTGCTCCCGAAGCTGTGTGGCGTTTATGCTTTTTACTAATGCACGCTCAAAGTCGTGCTATTTTTCGACTTCCTGTTCACCTTCCAAATTAGCAGCAAATTTTTTTCAGAGAAGGACAGGAACAAGCAGTACTGGAAAGGGGACAAGAGCACAGGGCAAGTTAACTTCTTGGTTTGAATTGAATCGTGTTGACGATGGGGCACATCAATATTCATATTCCGATATCCCCACCATTACGTGTTTCAAACACGACAACATAAGTGGGCGTCACGGCAGCGTGGAGCAAACAAAGTTGTAAATAAAATGTACAATGCTAGCATTTGGCAGGGTGAAAGGTATTTCTTATGTGTGCTGTTGTTACATGTTCCTGGTGCGACTTCCTTTGAATACCTTACAACTGTTAATGGGATTTTATATAGATCTTTTAGGGAAGCGTTTATTGTACTTGGACTATTGGATAACGATATTTTGCGGATACGAGCCATAAAAGAACTTACCGCATCAGCAAGTCCCCCTGAAATTCGCAATCATTCTGATCCATGGAGAGCCAGGCAATCCGGATGAGTGTGGGAAAGATTCCGTGCTCACACCGTTTAAGATTTTCTGATGCATCAGCTGGAAGTACAAGCAGACCAGTCATCTTTTGGGAAAATTTAGGAAATCCTACAGCAATTTGACTTTCATTTACCTGCTTTTGAACAAGCTAATGCTGACGATCTACCAAGTGCTGATGAAATACGTTGAATGCTGACCAAATTTCTGTTGCTGACGCAGTTCTAGATGCAGTGGCAACAAACGACAATAATAGTGTTTAAATTTGCTTCCTTGATGGATCCGCTGGAACAGGTGAAACTTTCATGTACAATTACATCATTCGTGAGGTTATTTGAAGAAACTTGTCAGTAAGTGCGTGTGCGTAGACTGGAATTGCAGCAACACTGTTACAAAATGGTAAGACAGCCCATTCTCTTTTTAATCTACCTGTTCCTGTATTAGAAAATTCATTATTCAATGTCAAGCCTAATAGTAGGCACGCCGAATTCTTATGTAGCCAGCATATTTTGATAATTGATGAGGCAAGTATGATTCCTGAGCATGCACTTGAGGCTATTGATAGAATGTTCAGAGATATCTGTAACAGTGATGTGCCTTTTGCAGGAAAGGTTGCTCTTTTAGGTAGTGATTTTAGACAGACTCTTCCAGTTGTGAAAAGACTCAGACCAGCTCAGATTGTGGAAGCGTGCATCAAGAGCTCTGTCTTGTGGCCAATAGTCTAAGTCTTCTATCTGATGGTCAACATGAGAGCTGCACCTGGGCAAAAGGGGTTTGGGGATTCCTACTTGAATAAGGAAACGGAGCGATACCGAAAAAAGTGGATTGTCCATTTAAAGACTCCATCGAAATTCCGCATGAATGTGTTTTGCATGAAAATAATGAAATCCTCCACTCTATATTTAGCGATGCTGGAAAGAGGATATGTCGAGTCGTGTAATTCTGACACCGACCAGTATTGTAGCATCACAAGAAGAAAAGGACAAAGCAATCTCATGCATAAACAACCTCGATAAGATATTCAATAGGCCTAACATTTTGCTTTAACTTAAACTAAGATGTTTTGATTGCTATGTTAGTAGCAAAGACAACTGAGTTTTGGTCATCTTGTCCGCTTGGAAGATAAGACACCTGCAAATCTGTCCTTTCTCTACGGTAGAGAATTTAAAACATCTATGACGGAGTTGTTTCTTTTGACGTTAAGTCTAACCTGGAAGGAGGCAACGACAGAAAGGAGTGGAATAAGGTCATCTGTCACGCAGTGACAGTATGATGTTGTTGACTTTATTATGTTTTTCGGCAGTTTTTTTTTCTGACTTCTCTGTCTTGCATTACATATGTACTGAGTATGAATATGTTGTTGATGGATGACGGATGCGGATGATGATGATGATGGTGATACTGTGACGTAATTTGGACTATGATTACTGAATGAGGATAAGAGTGGTTGACATATCAGAGACGTGAGAAAAATTTAGGAAAATTCAGCAATCTTTTCGAGAATATATATACCGTATTCTCTCTAATAAGCGCCTGGGCGCTTATAAATAATTTTTGGAAATTAGGAGTGCGCTTATTAGAGAGGGGCGCTGATAAAATGTTTTTGAAATGATCATGCTAGCTGTGAACAAGGTATTGCTTTTTATCATAAAAGAAAATAAACAACTGTATTTTTCATGGCAACGAAATAAGATTTTGTTATTATAACTTAAATTTAGACATCACTAAAATATATTCTTATCCGTTTTTATTACAGAAGTTTCGCTTTTTGTTCAAAGTTCTAAGTATCGCTCAGGCGCTTATTGAAAAAGGACTCTTATAAAAATGTTTTTGACAAGAAGGAGGCGCTTAGTAGGGAGGGGCGCTTACTGGAGAGAGGTGCCAGTTAGAGAGAATACGGTACATATTTAGAGTATCTTATGGTGTTGTTAGTTAATGCAAGTGACCTTGTTCAATAAAATCAATCACCACTGTAGAGTTTGGTTTTTGAACGTAAAATGTACCAGTAAACATATAGAAGGCTGATGAATCACAATAGATGTGAGTAAAAGCGGATTTTGTATTATTGTTTCCAGAATCACCATTTCGAAGTTATTTCATTTTTCCTGAAAAGTGATATTCTTCCGTCCAAATTTTAACTTTAATTGCCAATAACTTGGAAATAATTAAGGGAATCTGATTTTAGAAGAACATCGTGGTGGTGCCTGCCACAGAGTTTTTCCGCTTTGTAGAAGAGATGAAAAAACGTAGTAGAAACTTTACTAAAAATGAACAAGGAGAAATAGTGTTTTAAAGGTTTTCAAAAGATCGCATCTTCAACATGATTATAATAAGGATTGACACCGGCAAAGAACCCAAAATGTATACGCAAAAGAGTAACCCGTTTTACGTTTACACAAAATTTGTGAAAGATTAATCAAAGAGAATCACGATTAATTATTGGGAAAAACTTTCATTTGGAATTAAAAGACTTTCCTGTAAAGAATCCAAAAATCGTACTGTAACACAGATGAAAAACTTCATACCATAGAATGAGTATTTCGCAAGATTAACAAATGTTGTGTCACTATAAATTTAAAAAACAAATCGTAAGAGTTTCAAATAACTTCAAAGATAACTACTTCAATACTGGAAAAGCAAAAACAGAAATTAGCCATACTCAGGATTAACAGATGCGGTTAATGGAAACGGTGGTGAAATATCATCTTCTCTATCTTCTGGTGAGTCGCTACAAAGGTACAGGAAAAACCACAAGAGTTTCAAATAACTTCAAGAAAGCTACTTCAACGCTGGAAAAAGAAAAACAAAAAGTAGTCATACCCTGGAAAGTTGCTGTAGGAATAATATATCTTAGCTGGTTTAGAGAGTAAACCACCATAAATACTAATGGCATGTACTTTAAATTTGTATAAGGATTCTTTTTCGACACGCAACTGTATTTTGTTGCCCTGAAACTTAGCCTCGACACATAAATATTTTCCTTTAGTTTGTGATGTACTTTCTGGTAATTTCTTTTTCAATACTCAAAAAGTATTGTTCGGATGATTCCAGGAGAGTTCTAACAATCTGTCTGATAGCACTTCCACTCGGAGATCTTTCACAGGTTCCGGGCGTATGAAGCTACTGAAAATAATATAAATCAAGAACATCAATATCACGAAGGATCATGGTCATTCTAAAATAGATATTAGAATGGTAGAATAGACACTGTAATTCAGTCGTTAGTGAAATCATTTTAAATGGTGAAATACCATCTACATACCCAAAGATTTCTTCAAGTGAGTCGCTATAAAGGTAAAGAACAAATCATGAGAGTTTCAAATAACTTCCAAGTAAGCTTCTTCAATAGTGGAAAAACAAAAATAAAAATTATCTATACTCAAGATTAACCGATGCGTCTAATAGAGACGGCGTTGAAATATCATCGTTTTTATCTTCTGGCGAGTCGCTATAAAGGTTAAGAACAATCATGAGAGTTTCAAACAACTTCCAAGATATCTACCTCAATACTGGAAAAGCAAAAACAAATATTAGCCATACTCAGCATCAATAGATGCGGCTAATGGAGACAGTGATGAAACATTATCGTTTTTATCATCTGGTGAGTCGCTATAAAGGTTAAGAACAAAGCGTGAGAGTTTCAAATGACTTCCAAGATAGCTACTTCAATACTGGAAAAGCAAAAACAGAAATTAGCCATACTCAGGATTAACAGATGCGGTTAATGGAAACGGTGGTGAAATATCATCTTCTCTATCTTCTAGTGAGTCGCTACAAATGTACAGGAAAAACCACAAGAGTTTCAAATAACTTCAAGAAAGCTACTTCAACGCTGGAAAAAGAAAAACAAGAAGTAGTTCATACCTTGGAAAGTTGCTGTAGGAATAATATATCTTAGCTGGTTTAGAGAGTAAACCACCATAAATACCAATGGCATGTACTTTAAATTTGTATAAGGATTCTTTTTCGACACGCAACTGTATTTTGCAGCCCTGAAACTTAGCCTCGACACATAAATATTTTCCTTTAGTTTGTGATGTACTTTTTGGTAATTTCTTTTTTGATACTCGAAAAGTATTGTTCGGATGATTCCAGGAGAGTTCTAACAATCTTTCTGATAGCACTTCCACTCGGAGATCTTTCACAGGTTCCGGGCGTATGAAGCTACTGAAAATAATATTAATCAAAAACATAAATATCACGAAGGATCATGGTCATTCTAAAATAGATATTAGAATGGTAAAATAGACACTATAATTCAGTCGTTAGTGAAATCATTTTAAATGGTGAAATACCGTCTACATACCCAAGGATTTATTCAGGTGAGTCGTTGCAAAGGTAAAGAACGAATCATGAGAGTTTCAAATAACTTCCAAGTAAGCTACTTCAATAGTGGAAAAACAAAAACAAAAATTATCCATACTCAGAATTAACCGATGCGGGTAATGGAAAAGGCGTTGAAACATCATGGTATCTATCTTCCGGTGAGTCGCTATAAAGTTTAAGAACAAATTATGAGAGTTTTAAATAACTTCCAAGTAAGCTGCTTCAATACTAGAAAATGAAAAACTAAAATTATCCGTACTATATGGAAGAGTGAGATATTGTAGATGGTTGAGAGAGTAAACCTCCATAAGTACTTATGGCTTGTACTTTAAATATGTATGAGCAATCTTTTTCGACAGTCAACTGTATTCTGTCGCCATGAAAATGTGGATGAATAATTTCATCTTCTTTTTCAGTTTGCGGTGTACTATTTGAAAATTGCGTCCTGGCCACTTGAAATGCATTGTTCGGATGATTCCAAGAGGGTTCTATTAATACTTCTGATATCACTTGCACTTGGAGATCTATCACAGGTTCCGGTTTCGTGAAACTAATAAAATTAAAACAAAACGATCGATAAACATTTTAACGTAAAAAACAAAAACAACAGCATGTTTTGTTAAGGTTTCGGGTATATGCATAAAGTATATATACAGTTTTGTTTTACAAATAATCAATTCATCACTGTTCTTCAATTAAATAAATACATCATTTGCCTCTGACATCACCTAACAAAATGGCAAATACCACATGGCTAGCCTGGATGTCAATTCACTATTTACTAACATCCCTCTAGACAAAACCATTGGTATTTGCACTAATCTCACTTTTTAAGATTGTGAGACATTCCATGGGTTCTCTAAGTCAGAATTTAAAACTCTCCTAGAGCTAGCCACTAAGGGATCTTATTTTGTTTTCAATAATGTCCTTTATCAACAAGTTGACGGTGTGGCCATGGGGTCACCTTTAGGACCTACACTAGCTAACGCATTTTATGCTTCCACGAGAACAATTGGTTGGATAATTGCCCTATGGAGTTCAAACTTATTTACTATAAAAGGTACGTTGATGATATTTTTGTATTATTTTCATCTCCAAAGCATCTACCTTAGTTTCAAGCCTATTTGAATAACTGTCATCCTAACATCTCGTTTACATCCGAAATGGAAAAAAATGATACATTCTCCTTTCTTCATACCTGTATTTCACGGAACCAAAATGGTCAGTTTGTTACTTCTGTATACAGGAAGCCTACCTTTAGCAGTGTCTACACGCATTTTGACAGCTTTATTCCGGAAGCTTACAAATTTGGCTTAATTTATACGTTACTACATCGTTGCTTTAATTTATGTTCTAATTGGTCTGCTTTTCACCTAGAAGTAAAAAAACTCAAAGAAGTTTTCCATTGTAATGGTTATCCAGCGAGTTTTGTTGATAAAATAGTTAAACTGTTTATGATGAGAGCTTAATGTAAAAAAAGAAATCGTTCACACAGTTGAAAAGAAGAAACTATTGCTTGTTATTCCTTATCTAGGCTTTATATCATTACAAACTAGAACTAAACTTGAAACACTGTTTCGGGACAATCTAAACTGTTGTAAAATTTATGTCATCTTTAGGACACACACTCGATTATCCGATTTTTTTCGGTTTAAAGACCGTATACAGAAACAGTTGTTGTCTGGCGTGGTTTATAATTATAAGTGTGGTAGCTGCAACGCTAGCTATATAGGAAAAACATCACGACACCTCAAGGTCCAGGTAAGTGAGCACATTGGTGTGTCTCCATTATCTGGTAAGATTTCTAAGTCGTGTCAATTGTCTGCCATTAGAGCACATCTTAAACAATGCAATTACACTCCATCTCTTGATGACTTCAATATTTTGGCTCAAGGGAGCAATCGATTTTTGCTGGAGTTAAAAGAGAGCTTATTTATTATGCGTGATAATCCTCAATTAAACAATAACATACGATCAGCACCTTTGTATTTATTTAATTGAAGAACAGTGATGTATGAATTAGTTGTAAAACAAAATTGTATATATACTTTATGCATTTTGTAAAAAACTTGTCTTGAAAATGGGTGACTTCACCCGAAACGTTGACAAAACATGCTGTTGTTTTTCTAATAAAATTAATATAAATGCTAAAATTCATTTAAATCAAAAACATTAATATCAAGAAGTATTCATTCAAAAATAAATTAAAAATTATAGTTCCTCCATTTGTAAAACAATTTTACCGTTTACGAGCAAATTTCATGTGCTCGAGAAGAAAAGAGGAACCACAGAATGTATTAAATAATATAAAGTAAAAACGTCAGTATGAAGAAGAATTATCGCCATTCTGAAATAGACATTAGACATGTTAAAACAGACATAAAAACTGTAATTTCTACATTAGTAAAATTATTTACAATTTTATTGAAAAAAATTAGGTATTTCAAGAGCTACAGAAAGAATTTTTAATAGCGCTAGTCAATGAGAACAAGGACGTACCTTAATGCAGCATTCTTATTGAGATTTAGCTTGCATGGCAACTCAGTGGATAAAGAAACTTGACAATACTTCTTGTGGTGTGGATGATTTTTGTTGATTTTAACAGTTGTTATGTTTGATACATTACAGTAGAAAGTAACAGCGTGTGGATACTGTTTGTCCTGATCTTCAGTGAGTACATATGAAAATGTGTCCAGTACATTGTTTCTTGAATCTTTATTGGGATCTCCTGGTGTCAAGTCTCCTTGCCTATTTTGATAACATAACTTCTTTAGAATATGTCCCACTGATTCTCTTCTATTTTCACCGTACTCAGTCTCATCGTAGGGAAAGGGAACAACCAATATTAAATGGTCGGTGCATCGAGATAAAGTTTCAATAAAAAACTGCCTTTTGAAATGTTCCGTTGGATTGACTATAACCACAACTTGTGAAAACTCCATTCCCCTGCATCCTTCATAATCAGTGATCACGGTATTCGATTCCAGTGACTTTTCATCAAATGATTGATAATCAGATGCGCCAGGTATGTAAAGAATGTGCTTCTTTCCCAAGCCTTTTAACGCAGAGATGCACATGAGGTATTCATTCCTTTCGTTACATATGATCATTTGTTTCTCCTTTCTTATTCCTGTACCATAACAGTGCCGCTTTAATGCTATGGATAATAAAACTGTTTGCTCTATTGCTGTTACGTTGTTCTTCTTGTGCTCATTCAAAAATACTAAAACTGGTTGTCGACCATAAATATTATGACCATCTTCTGTACATTTTTGAAATGTGAATTTGGTTTCAATAGCTGTGTTAGAACCCTCATACTTTTTATCATATTCAAGAGCAACTGAATCGATCTCATCTGGATTAGAATGCTGGAAACGTATTTTGTTGGCAACAGGTGGAGAATGTTTTGCTTCTAAATCAAGATTTTTCACTGACTCCAAGGTGTTGCTACTGGCTGCTGTGATGGTTTGTGGCAGTGGCTCGATGGTTTTGTTTCTCACAAGTTCGGCACTTTTTGATTTAAATCGGAGAGATTTGGTGAATAATTTGGCCCATCTTCTTTCATTAGAGAGTGTTTTCTGTTGATCTTGCGACAGATCATCATAGCTTTCAACATCTCTTTGTGCTTGCATATTTTCTGATTTGAAGAACTTGAAAAATTTGGTGACTTTTGGCCGGGTTTTTGTCCTAGTGAGTGACTTCAGCTGCGGTTGCATTATTTTGTTTGGTCGAGTAATCCCTGTTGTTGATATTTGAATGATCCTTGATACTTGCTTGGTGGTGCGCATTGACAATGATAAGGATATGACTTGCATTCCACAGTCATGATAACATTGGAATGAGTCATGTTCAACTCTTCCTTCACCAGAAACATTTGCCCTCCTTTTTTCCAATGAACGCAATGAAAATAAAATATGTGAATTGTTCAGTTTGTCTCCATGTAGTTTGAAAATTTCTTTAAGTGCACGAGCTTCAACCGAATTGATAATTTCACTGTCAAGTTCATCAATGATTAGGTGAAATCTCCTTCTTACAGCTTCGGCTTTCTTAATCATTGCTAACAGCATATTGGACACGACAAAACTGATGCTTTTTCCATGGCTTCCACAAACTTTCTCAAGTTCTTTCGATAAATTACTCATGATTTCACTACAATTTCCAAAGACGACATTTACTGCACCAGATCTGCTGATATTTTTCACTTGATAGATGAATGGTGCCAAACTTTTTAAGAACAAAGTGTCATTATCAAATAAGATAAAATATATGTCTACAGGTTCTACAGCATGTTTAACTAAATGTTCAAGAAGACATCTTGTGACTACAGATTTGCCACTGCCGTAACCACCAGTGACAATTCTCCACAGATTCTCGCTAAAAACTACTCCCAACTGCTCTTTTGTTAACCACATCGATAATATTCTTTCTGACACAGTTCCAAATAGAAACTCTGGTCCGACTTTTCTTGTTGCCAGGAAGCCAAAAATATAGCTGACTGCATGTATTACAGATTGATTGCATTTCTCAGGAACAGTGGGTTTAACTGTGGTCCCTGGAAGATACAAATGCAAATCTCCGAGTTTCTCTTCCAAATCTGATTCATAAATGTCGTATTTGTTTAAAATAAGAAGGTTTTCACAATTACTTTCAAGATTCGGTGCTGCTGCCACATTGACATATGACAAATCTATTCCAAGAAGTTGAGTGAATACATAGACAAATAATCGGTAAAAGTTATCACCAGATTTTAAGTCTTTGAGGGCTTCTTCTTCATTAGCAGCTTCACTGTGGTGGATAATGAACACGCATTCCTTTACAAAATCAATGAGAAGAAACGTTTTGTCTTCATTGTCCAATTGACGAAGGTTCAAGTCGTAGTGTATGATACATGTTACATAAATCTAGATTCAAAACCATGCAGTGTTCCAGTAAATTGTAATCAGTCATTAAAACTGTATTAGGCAATTCAAATTTTGCAGCAACATCGTATATTTTACTTTCGCACATATATGATGGTGGAAACCTAATTGACTCATTGAACATGGTATCTGAAAATTCTATGTTGAAGAAATCTGCGAAAAAAGATTTGCATTTGTTGCAATAATCATTGAATGATAACAATCCAGTACTCAGCTTGGTGACAATATTGACCTTTTTAGGTATTTGTATTTCTGAGAAATCTAGGTTTTCATAAATATTTTTAAAAGCTGTGTGTGTCAAGACACCAGGTTTAGTTTTCCAAAATGTGACGTGCTCTAGTCCATCTGCTACTAGAGAAGAGAAGAGTGAAGAGAAGAGTGAAAACATGACATGAATAAAAGCAACATGAACTGAAAGTAATAGATGTGCCAATGAATTCATCAGGCTGGTGAACAAAATGTTCATAGAAAAACTACCGAAATACTAAGTGTCTATTCACAAAAATGCTTTCTGAAAGAAATCGCCTTACCAGTTATGAGTTGTTCTTGAAACCAGGGCTCCCTAGGAACGAAAATATACAAACAAGTTATTGGTCTATAATTCCCTATTTCTTACCTTAAATGGACAACCTACACTAAAGAATATCAACCTATAAACCAGGAGTCCTGTAGAAGTTTAAAGTACAAATTAAATGAAATTTAATATTTCTCTGAGTTCTCCATAGAGCCTATTAAGTACTTTGTCGCATAGATGTTTATTTTCTTATTTACTTCTCCTTAAATATATATAAATATAATTTATTTACACCATTGTAAGAGAATTATAATTATCAATATTAATGAAGATTTCACCCACCGAACTTAGTGTTTCAAAAATACAATCTGCTTTTTGCTGAGATTTTAAATTGACGTTTATACATTTCGAATTGACATTCTAAGGAATCTGCTTATGAGAGGCCAGAGCAAACATTACATCATTCATTTCACTTGTACTTTGCAACATCATTTACTTGTACCACCTTATTTTCATAACCAATTCTGGCAGATAACTTTTTCTTTGAAAAAATATTTGCATTTGCACAATTCAATACAAATGTTTCTGCAAATGTTCAAGACATGATTTCAAAAGCTACAAAACTCTGTCCCATTGCACACTTAAAATTCCCGAATTACTTCGGGACTCTCTAAACGTTGCCCATGGAAAATATGTTTTCGGTGTACTTGCTGTAATTGTTCAAATTTCAATGAAACTTCCTCTGGTTTTAGCAACAGTAAACATTCAAGCGTCCTCTTGTATGCTTCACAAATTTCAGATATTCAAATGAAATTCAACTAGAAGCCTCATGGCTTAAACAATTTCCGCATCAGGCCTAGAGGAAATTGATTTAGCCTAATGTTCAAGATATCTGAATGACTATCCATTCCTTTCTGGCTGCTTATGCGAGAACAGGTCTATCAGAATTCCCCAAATATAACTTGTTCACATGAAGAATAAAATTATATTTGATAGAAATGAACCAAAATCATTTGAAAAACGAAGCTTGTAAACTGACTAATAATTTGATACAGTCTGGAATTCATCAAATTACTCCCTTCTTTAATTTATTGAACTTAATCTTGACCACTTTGCAAATTCACTATGATGTTTTGCAGCCAGAAAAACAATTCACCAATATTTTGCGCATGATGTTTATACTTTCGGTTTGTATCAGTGAGTGGACAAATAAACTGAACGTGTTTCATGAATTTATTGATAAGATGTATTCATGTTGATACTACATACATTTCTGCTGTGATATTAAAAGTTTTTTCACAGCACAGTTTTGTTCATTAACAGATCCTCTTTATAAGAATATTTCCCCCAGTCATCTAAACGTTAGTATCTCTTCCATAAGGAATGTTCTCACGATAATATATCGTTTGCAAGAATAGAGAAAGACATGAAAGAAGTCTTAAAATTCTTTTTCTAAGCCTCTACGAAGCTGTTGAAGTACAACTTCCTCAAAACATAAATGGAATCGGTTGGAAAGTGTTTCATATGCTCTGTACTTTATGGACTTGATAATAAAAATTGAATTAGAAAGTTTTCAACAGTTAAAATAATCTCTAAAAGTATTTCAAAGGTATACAAGAAGCCGCTTGGCTTGAAGACCTCAGGACATAACACAAAGATACATACACAGATACACATGACCGAATTGCCAAATTATGATCAAATCTAACAAAATGACTGGCAAATTCAAAATCCACATCTTTGATCTGCGCTTTGTACATACTTTCATGAAAATTGAAAATTGAAATTTGGCCCAAATTACCCAATTTTAGTCAAATCTGACAAAATAACTATCAAATTTGAAATCAGCACCTTTCAAATGTAATCCATGCAGAATTTCATGAAATTTGAAGAACTTTCGAAATTTGTTAGTCAAATCTGACAAAATGAGTGTCAAATTCGAAATCAGCACCTTTCAAATGTGATCTGTGCAAAATGTTGTGAAATGTGAAGAACTTTCCAAACTTAATCCAAATTCGGCCCAAATTGTCCAATTTTAGCGAAGTCTGACAAAAAGACTGTCAAATTTCTAGGTCTTTTGTATTATATTTAACATCGAGTTTTCGGTCTGTCATTGTAACTATTCTGAATAAACAAACAATCGGAAATCCAAACGGAAAAAAACGGCAAAAAATAAAACACTGTGATACAGATAGACAGATAGATAGAATGTGTAAACCTAACAATTTCCTACGTCTAAGCGCATAAATTGAATTATCAAATACATTGAAACATTAACATATACCTGACAATAGGGAGACCAAACACATCTAAAATACAAAAAGAATTCAATCATATGTGCGGGCGCCATAAGAGCTACATCTATTCATGGGGAATGAAAGGCACTTTGAAAACAAATACCTTGCTCAATATCCGCTACAAGATTATTTTCACCAAAATATATCAATAACTTCTTTAGATGTGCCCATGTGACTTTTGAGGGTTCATTTGATTCATACCAAGTTGAAACATTCTCTCTCTTACGTCGTCGCCGTAATTAATTCTGATGACCTGCATCTTGGGGTATTCTATTAAGAAGTGAGCGACAATTCTCCATAAATAGGGCACTCTTGATGAAATCATTGTGAACATTCTTACAAAAACTTTAAATTTCTCAGCTCCAATTCCCAACTTTTGCGCATCGACAGTGCCTATGCAAAGGAAAGATTGAAAGACGCTTATCCTATGGAAGAACATCATCACCTTTTTAACATCATTTTCTCTCAAATCGCCTTTCTTTGTCTTGAGAAGAATAACGAATTTAGAGACAGACAGTTTCAGATGCACATTAATATAGCAATGTTATCTTTTGGTTTTGTCAATATGAATGTGTTGAAATTGTTTCATGATGTACCTTGTAAAACTGGTAGTTTGAGCAGTTGATCTTCAGTAATTTGATGAGCCTGAAGGTTGCAATTCTTCAGAGTGCTGTTAACAAAGTCTAAAAATCCTTCATCATCACAGTTTGATACCTGCTGTGCTAACATGTAAGATATACACTCAAGAACAGGTCTGCCTTCCTGCCCACTGTATCTGCTAAACAGTTCCTTTACTTTTCCATTATCACCAAGCATCAAGGCTTTGCAAAATCTCTTTTTGTTAAGCGAGCTTTCATCCAAAAGTCTATGATCAATTAAGTACGGAATCCAGAGGCCTGAAACACAAATGTACTTTCTAAAACTCAAGATGACTTAAAAATGCGTGTTTTGCAATTACATCAATATTGACAATATATCAAATATTTTTTGCAATGTTCGATAAAATTGCCATCGCAAGAAATAGAGAATTAAAAAAAAAAAAAAGTTAAAAATGTTTTGCAGAAGCTTTTTGGTTAGTAAAAATTCTCAAAGCTGTCCTAAAAAGATTTTTATCACATAGAGCATTTATCACATAGAACATTTAATAGATATTGCAGATATCGCCAACTGAGGATGCTTGCAGTGTAATAACATATCGTCATTCTTGTTTTATTATCAATGTTTACATTACTGTTACTCAAGTCAATAAAACAGCTACAGGGTAACAAAAATCATAATAGAAAATGCTTTGATTGAAAAATATACTTTCGAATATCATCTTTTAAACATGATCTTGCAAATTAAATCGATTTTGTAAAATGTAATAAAAGCCAGGTTGTTGATTTCATTTTACTCAAAATAACTTAAAATTAACAAATAGTTAATACCCTCGTGATATAAAATAAAACACTTTGTTGAAGAGCTGCGAATGTTACGTTCGCCAAAAAAATATGGTAGCACAGACGTTTCGAAGCGAACATAATTTTGGTTGAGAATCCAACTTTAAAGTAATTTTGAGAAGGCCAGCAATGTTTTTTGTAATAGACTTATCACTGATTGCTTTTAGTCATTTCTACTATGTCCACACGCTTTGCATAGTTTTCAAAGAAATTGTATACATAGTGCCCTAACCAATTTCATTACCTACAACTTCTTCTTCAGGCGCAAAGGTTAAGAACAAGGCGAAGTTAGACAAGGTAAAAAGTTTTTATCTGGCATACTAGTATTATGTATAATTTTGCAAAAGAAATATGTCCATACTTCTTTCATTGCCACTGACAAGACGTTCGCATTCATTTGGATCCATTATAGTGTTTAAGGAAGAACTCGAACCTAAAAGAGGAAATAAATTCAAACTAGCCGCCAAGGCGGCGTCGCTCGCCGCCCATGTCCACCTGCTCTGTATCACTGTATCGTACAACTTGTGTTCAACCAGAAGCAGATTCGAAGTCACAACCTCTGGTAAAGCCAATCTTTTATTAGTGTAACAATACACTCAAAACGTAGAGAGAGAAAACTTCAACTTTTTATTAACTTTTGTTTTAAAAAAGTTACGCGCTCTAACATGGGTGCTATCAAACAGGGGGAAAATGGTTTCCCTTCTTAAAAAGTTCACACGGAGGAGAGAAAAAAAGGCACGTGCTAAATGAATAAATAGAATAAAAAAACGTTCGATCAGAACGCTTAACAATTAAAAGAAGAAATTAATTTATTAAAAGAAAAGCAAAAAAAAAAGAAAAAATTTTGTTTTGATATGATACTCCTCTTTTTTTACCTATCGGTTTTTAAACATTTTGATTGCTCAAAAAAAAAGTTCACCCGTCTCAGACAGTCAGGCAAGAGTTAGTGGCAAACCGAACATATGCTGCCACGTTCTGCCACTGCTGCTTTTTGTCCAAAATGTTTAATCAGTTAGTTTCTTTGTATTTAGTTGATGTACTGTTTTCAAAACCAAGTCAACGTGGAATATAAATCTAACAGTAACGATAAAAACAAAACCTTATTCCTATTAGTTCATCAGCCAAAAAAGGTCACGTTGCGATTGGGGTTGCAATGTATTTGGTTCGAACTCACGTCGCACACAAAACAATAAATAATTTCGCTCACAACTCAATCTACCATTTTGCGTGACTTACAAACAAACAAACAAACGCACAAACAAACAAACAGAGAATCGGCTATTAATATATAGATATCATAGAATGTTGGTCAGCTGGTCTACTATTTTATTTGAGATACTAGTATTATGTATAATTTAGAAAAAGAAATGTACATACTTCTTTCACCGCCACTGGCAACAAGTTCACATTCAGTAGGATCTATTATAGTGTTAACGGAAGAACCCGTCTCTAAATGAGGAAATAAGTTAGAATGTATTTCTTTGGTCAGCAGGTCTACCTGTTTATCTGGGATACTAGTATAATGTATAATTTAGCTAAAGAAATCTGTACATACCTCTTTCATTTGGTTCCATTATATTGTTAACAGTAGAACTCGACCCTAAAATATCATAAAATGAGTCTGCATAGTCAGCAGGTGTACTTTTTTTATCTGGGATACTAGTATAATGCATGATTTAGAAAAAGAAATCTGTACATACCTCTTTCATTGCCACTGACAACAAGTTCACTTTCATCTGGTTTCAATATATTGTTAACGGAGGAAGTCGATCCTAATAGAGCTAATAAGTTTAAATATCACAGAATGAGTCTACATGGTCAGCAGGCAAAATAAACAACTTCAATAACAAAGAGTCTACAAAACAAAACAACTTCCACTCATCAAGAACTGCTCTTGCGATCATATTAGTGTTTTCAAAAATGTATTGCGAGAAATCTTCTGATGTCCCAATCAGATTTAAATGTTTTTGTAATTGAAAACAGCTTCCATAATGATGAAGGGGACGATGACAAGTTTTGTTAGTTTTTTCATCAAATCATCCAAATTATGAAAAAGGATTACTACTGTGATTTAGTAGGTTATTCTTCATTGAGTGTTTCAATTTAATTTGTAATAAAAGATAAGTTTCTGGTATTTTAATTCTTGATATACACACTGAAACAATAAAGTTTATATTAAATAAGATCTTAAGGTGAAACCTTACTTCTGAAATATATTGTTGTTCAATCTTCAAACGCATTTTGGCTTTTCGTTTTGTTTTGAATTAAAATTTAAAATTTAAAATTTAAACTAAACTAAACAAGAGCCCGCGTTAGGCCTAAGATTGGCGCAACAGTTAGTGGATGGGGCTATTTTAATACAATAGGTTGTAGTTACTTGAACTAGCTAGCATTCACAAGGGATATCCGTTTAAATTCAAACCACTGCAATTGTTTGTATTCGATAATTCTTTAAGGAGTTCGTTGCTATGGCAAGCAACTTGAAAATAAGACAGGGTTATAATATATGCTTTTCGGGATCCCTGTATAGGCTAACCTGATCAGCAAAATACACACCCGTGTGACGTGATTGAGTTTAACCAAGTTGACAAGTTGGTTTTTATGGCCACATATTTTACGTAATTTATATCAAGTTTCTTGATTTTTCTAACATCTGGACATTTCAAAATTTTCGACATAATTCAAATTTTTCAATTTATGTAAACTTCAAAAGAGCTACAAGCTGATTCATTTGGTACTTTTGCAAGTAGTAACGTAATTTTACTAATTCAATTGTCTCTTTTATTCCCAAAAACTGGTCAAAGGGCGTTCAAGGGCGGTTTAGAATATTTTCGTAGTTTTAAACCCAAAAGTACAGGGGATACCTTTTGCGATTTGAATGTAAATTTCAAAATAGTACCCCGAAATAACGCTCAAGAACCAAACTTTTTAAGGCCTGGTTTGGAAAATACATACCACACAATTAAGCACAAATACTTTGTTGGTTAGTACTTAATAGGTGTTGCAGGCAGTAATAATGTCACTTTTTAAGATTCATATGTCCAAAAACCACGAAATGTTTTACCTATACCAATTTCTAAATTTTTGAAAGGTCATTATAACAGGAAACAAGATGCCCTTACAGGCATAAAGATTTCTGCAAACCCAGCTGAAGAAAGAAAATTGAAAGGCTATGACATTCTTGAAATTTAAGAAGATTGAATCATTTCCACAATGTATCTTTATTAAATTTCTGATCATGTATACTCCCAAAATACGGAAAAACATAGTTGTCATCATTCAAAACTTTGTATACCAATAAACACGAATAAGCTTGATTATATTTGAATGACACGTTCTTTATTTTGTTGGTACATAATGATATTAATGATATAATAATCCATTCAGATAAAACAATGATGCATGTAATTCAATCTATTATGAATTTATGAATTTAATATGTCTAGTCAATCTTCCTAACAGAATTCCTAAATCACAAGCACAAAAAGGAATACATAAATTTGACTATGCAAAATACATCCATATATATACATAAAAAATCAACATACATAACTGAAAACAGAAATTTGTGCTTAAGTTTCATTAACAATAAGTCATTAATATGTTAATTTACAAACATGCATTATCTCAACTAAATTTCATGAAAAGATCTATACAGTGTGTCCACGAGAAAGTTGGTCACTCATTTAAAACACAAATAACTTTTCGAATTTTCACCAATGCAATGAGGTTTTTATACCGTTGGAAAGAAGATTTTTTGAGCTTTCTAAATATTTGACCTTCTTAGTAGAAAAATAAATTTTTAGGGAGATATAATCGATTTTACCATGACACCTCGCAATTAAATCAATAATGATCGATTAACGCTTGCTTTAATAGAAGTTAATGACTCGAGTGATATGGAAAGTCGTGAAAAACTAAAATGTCGTGATAAAGCTGCATTTATACTGCATTTATACGTGGAAACACATATTTTTTTACAAACTTGAAACATAAAAGTTTCATTTCTAAAAATCATACACGAAGATTTTAAAAACCTTCTTAAAGTTTTTTTCCTTATAAAGATTTTGGCAAGGCGTTGGGAATACAAAGTTATTAAATCATAATAAAAACCTTAAGGTAAGTTTACACAATGAAGAAAAGTTTGTGCCTATTCAAAATATTTCGTGACAAACTTATCACAACACCACCAACAGCGGTTGTTTCAACGAAACAAAGAATTAATTGCTCGTTAAAAGTCTGTTTTATTAATCATTACAAAATTAACAACGGTGTCGAAAGAAAAAATAGTTAATATCCTTTAAAACAATTTTTTACATTTTTACAAATCTTATTATACTAATTCGCTTTGTGCATACCACTTGAGAGGGTTACTCAAGAGAAGAATGGATTATGTAATTTTAATGACTGTGCAATGAAACTATCCTACAAAAAATAAGTGTTGTATTGCTTTATTTTTCTTAAGTTTATATTTTATCGCGTTTATGTATATTTTGTGTTATGGTAATCGTTTAGTACTATGCCTAGGTATATAACTTTGGCTTTATGATTTTATTTGTGACTTTTTATCTTCCGTGTAAATTTTTGTTCTTAGTTATTGTTTTTAGGATTAATGCGTACTTGAATTTCCTTTTTTTTGTTATGGCCTAGCTTCTAAGTTTCGCCTCGTTTCTATGTTCTTTAATGTTTTTCTAATTGCATAATGTTCTCAGTAAGTAATAGTTACTCGTTTTTTCAGTTCCCCATTGGAATAATTAGAAGTAATTAAGAGTTTGAAAAAGAGGTGAAACTTAGAAGCTAGGTCATAACACGGTGTTTAAACAGAAATTCGGGAAAGGTATATTCATCAAAAAAAATATGCGTTGTGCGTCCACTTTTTTTCACTTTTTACATAAATTGTATAAATTGAAGATGCAATGCAATGGTTCCCCCATGATTAAAAAATATCTAAACGTCAATACAGAAAAAAGCACTCCTCACTCTTTTAATTAAAAAATCTCTAGGTATTCCGGCTGAAACATATTTAGTTCAGCACTGGAGTTATGAACAGAAAAACGTTTTAATCAGAAGATCTGAAACACATCAAAATATTCGTAATAAACGATAGGATATATGCAGTAGTAAAAATAAATTGTGCGTACAGGTATATAAACAACAAAAAGATTAAAATCGCTGTAACTGTTCATGGAATCCACACCCCAATGTAAATAAAAGCCAAACGCGAAAGTCGTAAAAGTGTCGAAATGTGAATAAAAACAATTGCGATTTTCTTTACGAACCCAGACCGTCATGATTAAAAACCATGATATTCATTTCTTCAATCGCGTATTATTTGAAAAGTAATGACGCAGAAACCCTATTAATACTATAAGAAAAACAAACAAACAAAAAAGTTCTAAAGCGTACTTACCCTAAAAACATTAATAAATCTTCGCGCAATACTTTTGTTGTTGTCTATTGTTTCTTGATCTCGCGAATAATCAAAACATTTGAAACATTTAAATGCAATGCAATGCAATGTTTTCCCCTATACTAATCGTAGAAAAATATTAACCGCCATGGTCTGACACTCCATTATGAATAAGTGACCGCAAAAACGACCCGAAATTTTAGAGAGTGAAATCGTGAAAAAAGCGGATGCACACTCGTGATTAGTATATAGACTAGCCACCCAGGCGGTGTTGCTCGCCACCCATGTTCAGTATGCGTTGTGCCGCAGAATTTAACTCTTGCAAAAGTTTCTTTTCAGGCATTAATTTTTTAATTCATTTCTTACATTCAGAAAATTTAAAACAGAAACAAATAGCAACATGGCTCAGAATATATATTCATACGCAGAAGAGAAGTAACTTTAATGTAAAAAACCGCACAGAACCGTTTACCCAGACATACAAAACCAAACATTGAATAACATTACAATCTAGGATAGCCAAGGCGGCGTCGCTCGCCACCCATGTTCAGTATGCGTTCTGTCGCAGAATTTCACTTGTGTAAAAGTTTTTTACTATTACTTTTATTACTATTACTTACTGAGAACATTATGCAATTAGAAAAACAATAAAGAACATAGAAACGAGGCGAAACTTAGAAGCTAGGCCATTACACGGTGTTTAAACAGAAATTCGGGAAAGGTGTATTAAAACCCGTGTTCTACACGCTGTTCTACACGGGATACTACATTCTAAACATTCTACATTCCAAACAATTGAGGAACTTTATCATACTAACATTCATTATACTAAGCCTTTCTCTCTGTTCAGCTCACATCGATTTAAACCTGTAAAAAATTTTACACGGGTTACTAGTAACAACTTATATTTTTGGAAAGCTCAAAAAATCTTCTTTCCAACTACAATTATATAATTATAATTATAAATTTTTAGCCTTTACTTGTGGTTTTGGAAGTGTAAATCTTAAATTTATTCCACATTGATCAATTAACTTTTGGAAATCTAAGTGGGCTTCTTCGGTCACGCTGAAAGTACACCATTATGCGAACGGCACGCAAAAGAAAGTCGAAAAAAAACCGGATGATCACATGGCGGAAATTTTAGCCAATAAACTAGCAATATTAAAGTTAATAAACACCCTTTCGTGTAATGGTGGCGCTTTGTGCACCAATCAACATTGAGACGGCGCTTGTATGAACCAATGGATTTCGAATTTCGAATTTGACGGGAGCGACACTCTGACAGCAGCCAGCCGTTACACGCACGTTTTAAAGATTAGATTTTTAAAGAAATCAATTAAAGTTTGGCTTTTCGCTTTGATTTTTTTCGAAAAGTTTTTTTTGATTGATTGATTGATTGATTGATATATTTTTAGTTAAGAAACATTACAAGTGCGTAACTGTAAAAATTTTCAATTAAATATAGTTTTTATCATATATATAGTAGATATATAAGAATGTTTACATAAACTATCTGAAATATGGATCGTCCTTGCCCAGCGGGCACAAAGACGTCGTAAAGACGTCGTAAAGACGTCTTTTCAAGACGTCCCTAAGACGTCGCAAAATGGTCGCGAAGTGGGAATCTCAAAAGACGTCCCAATTACATCTTCATTGAGACGTCTCAATGACATCCCAACGACATCGTAACGACGTCGCAGGATTATGAAATTTACTCTTTTAAAAACTGTAATAGGCCACAGGCAGACTCGAACCTGGAACCTCTGGCGTGCCAGCCGAACTCGTAACCGTTATGCCACCGCTGCTTGTTGTCAAGACGTTTAAAAACATTTACAATAAATCATTCTATACAGACTGATTGCTTTTGAAAGTTTATAATTGTTTCGAAGATCGTTATTCAATCCGTATAAGGACGTCCCAAAAACGTCGTAAAAGGATCCCAAATGCGACGTCCCGTTTCAGACGTCCCTACGACGTCCCAAAATGATCTTAAGTTTATAATTGTTTCGAAGGTCGTTATTCAATCCGTATAAAGACGTCCTAAAAACGTCGTAAAAGGATCCCAACTGCGACGTCCCGTTTCAGACATCCCTACGACGTCGCAAAATGATCTGGAAAGCAAACGACCATTTTACGATTAAAATGAGACGTCTCAAAGACGTCTTGTGCCCGCTGGGTGTACATATTGTTTCAAGTAACACGGGAAACTCGTAGAAGATCATGAATGATCTTATCGCCGAGAACCGAGTGACTACACGGCGTAATTGTTACAATCTTACAATTGTATCAAAATGTTAAAAGGGAATAAGTATATATCTAGACTTGACTTGAAAATTGATCAAAAATATTGAAGGATATTTTCAAATTTGATTGTTTTTAATAATTTCTTAAATTGAGGAACATATCCAATATCTGAAAGAGAATTCGATGATGAAACGAGAGCATTCCACAAGTGTGGTCCACGATATGAAATATTAAATTGACTGAGCTTATTTTTGAACATCGGCTTAAGCAAAATTCTTGAATTTCGAATTGTATATTTCTTTTGGGGTTTGAGTGTGTAAAGACTATGAAAAACAGATGGTGATTGCTTCGTTTTGCACTTTAACATAAAAATTAGAGTTTGGAAAATGTTAAGTTCGTATAGCGTTGGTATGGAGGATTCTGCAAAGAGAGGCTTTGTATGAGTAAAACGATCTTTATTGTGTATAACTCTGATGGCATGCTTCTGACGTTTAAAAAGAGATGTTAGTTTACTTTTTTGTGTGCTAACCCATATTACATTTGCATAGCTTAAGTGACTATGTACAAAAGAATAATAAAGTTGCTTTAACAGATGTTTGTTCAAAATGGTTTTAGCTTTATATAATGCGCCAATTCCTTTGGATACTTTTGAGTGCACGTACTCAATTTGATTCGTCCATGTCAGATTGTCATCTACGTAAATTCCAAGAAACTTTGTGACTGTTTGTCTGGTTATTTTTGTGTTATTTATTTCTAGTAGTGAAAGATTTAGTTCTATTGCATTTTTTTTTCTTGGAAGTGTGGAAAAGTGTAAAGTTTGTTTTCTTAGCATTTAAAGATAATTTATTTACCTGAAACCAGAAGGCAACATCTTTTAATTCTTTGTTCATGTTATTAAAAAGTTTAGGAATATCATTGTCTGAAAGGAACAGATTAGTATCGTCAGCAAACATAACTGGTTTCAGTATTGACGAACAGTTTATAAAATCGTTTACATATATCAAAAATAGTAAAGAACCTAATATTGAGCCCTGGGGTACTCCGCATGTCATGTTTAATGCTTTAGTGATGTTATTGCTACCATAAGTCACATGTTGTCTTCGATTTGTAAGGTAATGTTTCAAAATATTGTATGAATTTCCCCTAATGCCATAGTATTTGAGTTATTTAAGCAAAATTTTATAATCGACTGTGTCAAATGCTTTTGACAAATCAATGAATATTCCAAGTGTATATTTTCCATTGTTAAAAGATTCAGTGATGTCATTAACCAGTTGAAGTATTGCATGCTCTGTAGATACATTTTTCTGAAATCCAAATTGTTTATAGAAGAGTAAATCTTTTGAGGTTAGATGATCGTAAATTCTATTATATAGGATTCTTTCTAAAATCTTTGAAAAAGCTGGCAGTACAGATATAGGTCTATAGTTGTTTATAGTTGTTTTGTCACCTGTTTTGAAGCTAGGTATAATTTTTGCTATCTTTAAGGGCTCGGGAAAAACTCCTTCGTTGAAGCAATTTTTGAAAATATTATATAATGGCTTCCTTATCTGTTCATACACGTCTAAGATTATATCACCACTTATGCCATCGGTCCCAGTTGCCTTGTTTCTACTTAAGCTCTTATAGGCAAGTTCAAATTCGTGAAGAGTAATGTCTTTATTTTCTAATCTTGAATCAGTTTCTTTCAGATAATCTTCAAATGTTTTATTTTTTATTGGAATCTTTTCTGCTAATTTTGGGCCTATATTTGCAAAAAAGGAATTGAATTTTTCTGCGATTTCTTTTTTATCATAAAGGGTTCCGTCATCCGTTTCAATCATATTTGGTAAAGAATTTGAGTTTGTCTGACAATTTCCGATCATTTCGTTCATTAATTCCCAAGTTTTTTTTGCTGTTATATATATACATGTCAATTTTATTTTTATAGTAGTTTGTTTTAGCTTTTCGTTTCAGTTTTTCAAATAGGTTTTGGTAGGCTTTGTATTCATTTTGTGCGTGTTCTGTTTTGCTTTTAAGATATTTTACGTAAAGTTTTTGCTTTCTTTTGGAGGATGATTTGAGGCCTCTTGAGATCCATGGTGACTGCAGGGACGTAGCAAGACATTTTGAGTTAGGGGGCTCAATAAATTTCTATTATCGAAAGAGGTCCCACCATGGTTGGGGCTGATGCGCCAAGAAAACTTTTGAAAAATACTACCTCTAGATTGCCTATGAAAGCACTCAAAATCTATAATTTCAACATGATTTTCAATTATGAGGAAAGGCAAAAACAAATTTCTTATAATTGACAAAAAAGTTTCATCTTTTTATATATTTCCCCATAGGGCGAAATATATGTTAAAACCGGCAGTTTCCTTCTTCTCCTTCTTCTTCTCCGTTCACTTTTATAGCCGCGGTTCAGAATGGAATTTTCGCCTAGCCACCAAAGTAGATAAGAATAGAGGCTAGTCTACAGTCAAGTAGCACGCCATGTTTTTTCAGTCAGTGCGAATGGGCTGTAGAAGATTTTTGTTTTTTCCACTAGCTTTTAAAATGATTCAAGAGAATTCAACGTTAAATGATGGAAATAAATCGTTTTAGTTCAGTATTGACTTAAAAGGTTTCGTAAAAACTTTTGAAGAAACGTGTAGAAAACAGAAAAATATTGTTTTGCTTTTGTTTTGTTGATGACAAAAATGCTATGTGTATGATGATGATGATTGGTAATTAAATGCTTGGAACATTGAAGCTGCGATTTCAGTGCAAAGGCGAAAATTCATTATCAATACAGGCTGAATATTTATTTTTATTTTACGTCCTGATATAATGTGAACTGAAAACACACATATGATGTATATACAGCTATAAAAGGAAACCTTTTATGTGGAAAACAACCAGTTCAACCAGTTAATTCAGAAAGTACATTATATAAAAAAACAGCAAGTAAAAATGTGATGTCGCAATAAGAACGTCAGAAAACCAATTGCGTATAATATTTTAGCAGACAAGATTGAGACACAATTAACTTGAAAGAATCTGTGGTCGAAAAATGTTCTTCCCTAGATAGTCATTTAATCTGACAACAGAAACATAATTTATTATGGATTAATTCCATGATCACCTATACTGTTTTGATACTGTATATATATGATGTTTTAGTAAAAATTGGTATACTGTCAATTTTCCTTACACAAACAACAAACGTATATAAATTAAAGCATAATCCAACAAACAATCTGTAAATTAAATCAAGCCAGAACACGAACGTCTACTTTCAGCTTTGTAGTGATTTGGTTATGTATGTGTAGTCTATTTTCATTACCGAAATCTGTTGTTTTTTTCATTTGGGATTTACATATATTTATCAAATATATAATAAATAATGGGTGTGCACATATTTTTTTGAACAGAGATGTTTATTCCGAATACTTGAATTTAATTTTATAAATTGTCACTTCTGTCCAAATTTGAAGTGCTAATTTGAAGGGCTTTTAAGTGCTTTTGATAGTTATTTGCTTATTCATTTATTTAAAATTTTATACATCTATATTTTATACATCTGATGATTGTGATATGCATGAAACTTAAAGTCACATATTTTTATGTTTTTAAATTTTAAATAAATGAATAATTTACTTGGACTCTACCAACTGGTATTGAGTTCTTTGCCAATATCTTTCTTATGGTTATAGTTACTTGCTTATATGTCTAACTCAAAGTATTCTTTTCTTCTTTTGTAAATCTGTATACAAATTTGATTGTATAATGTTGTAAGATAGTTTTATCTGAGTTACAAATAGCAAGTGCAAGTGTCTTCTGTTGAATTACATTGTTTTGTCGTGATTTTATGGTATAAAGGATGTCAAGCTTCTGCAACAATCATATGTTTATTATGCTTATGTTTATTAATCGCCTTACACATTGGTGCGATTGTTGATACTTAGTTGTTTAAGGGAAAGTATTACTCAGCAAAATTTATAAGAGCAACCTTATCATTTGACCATGAACATCTTCATTTCTTAATAAGTTCAAAATAACTTCTTTTGTGGTATTAAATTCAATTCCACCCTGATTAGTAAGGACAACATTTTTATCTGAGCATGACATTGATGGTAGTTATTGTTATTACTTGTTGATACATTTTTCTTATGGTTATCAATGTACACACAATAATTGACAAAAGTTTCGCAACTTTGGGGAAATATATAGTCGCATTTTTGCGAATCTTGTTTGAAATTAATTCTAGAGGATTTCTTATAGAGACGTTTTATTATTTGTACGGAATTTTTATTTTGAATGGAGTAGTTGAACGAGACGAATATGGGAAAGTGATCGGATATATCTGATTTTATTATGCCTTTAGTTAAAGATTTGTCATAGAGACGGTTTGTGAAGATATTATCGATAAGTGTGGCTGATTCTTGCGTAACTCTCTTATGTTAATTTATCAATGGTAATATGCTGTGAGAAAAAGCATTATTACAAAAATCAGTGACTGTTTTGTCTTTCTGATAGTTTAAACAGTTTAAGTTAAAATCACCATAACAAATAGCATTTTATTTTCTTTACTTGATGCATTATAGATTTTTTCTATGGCTCATACACAATACCTTTTGTTTTGATACAACTACGTATCCATGGCAACGGTTCACATACTTTGCATATTTGATTTAGTTCAAGCAAACACTTTCAGTTATTTCTAGCTAAGCCTTCACTGTAATTTTTTTTCGAAAAAGTTTATTTTTTTTAACTTTTAGCTCTTACATAATACAACCTATTTTGATACAACATACGTATCCATGGTTACAGTTGACGCATCTTGCATATGTCTATTGTTTGTAGCAAATACTTTCTGTTATTTCTAGTTAAGCCTTGGGTTTTAGGGATAAGTAACAAAGTTTTGTGTAGACTTTGTGTTTAAGTTTAGATCTATATGATTTACATATTGCAAGTTACTTTTGATTTATTGTCACCGTTTTTTGCCACACACTACTCATTAAATTTGTATTGTAAAATTTGTTCAGCCTTGGGTCGGCTTATTTTCAGTCTATTGCGTTCATAATAGTGAGAACTACTTGCTAGATCTAGATATCAAGACGTAGCCCTGAATTTTCACAACTGCTTTTAACGACCACCTTAATGTCAGATTTCAACTGGCTCTGAATACGTAATTGTTTTTAAGCTAGAAAACATAATGGCTGCAAGAACAGTGAAAACCTTAAAAACAACAAAACAGCATTGTAGAAGTAAGAAATATCAATTTACAAACCTGCCAAACACTTTGCTGCAACCAAACTGTCATCGATGGATACTTCAAACGAACTTTATAAAATGTTATACTTCCCAATACAATTCACAGCGAGCAATAAAACGACTGAATATTACTAAAACGTACAAAACTGCTGTTGATTTTACAGATCATATGATATATGAGAAGTAGTATATATATTATTTCTCCACCCTGCGCAACTACTGAATCAACAAAACTCTCTGCACGTCATCTTTTTTAGTTGGCAAGGTCTTTGTTTTGGGTCAGTGCACTTTCGGTTTGGTTGAATGATCATCTTTTGTTATACTTGCGATCTAAGTATAAAAGTTTTATAATTCATGTGCGGACATGAGGCGCCATATGTTGTGAAAAAATACTTTACATTTATGGTTTGTTCACAACATTCATCTACAAACACGGTTGAATGCTTCGGTGACGTTTTAAATTTTGATGATCGCTATCATAAATCTAAGCTCAGTGATAAGCTAACTCTTATGTCCGAACTTTTTGAATTTTCAGGAAGTTGGATACACAGATCGTAGATAATTTATAAATACTAAAACATCGTGCGTAGCTATAAGTTGTTTGGATGAAACATGGACGTATAAAAAGAGAAGGACTCACAACTCATTTCAATAGCTATTCAATTCTATTGTTAAAATCCATTGTGTCGGCATCCCTTTCATACCAAAGCGCGTCTCGCATTTCACTGGATTTTTGTTGAGACGAACGATTATTTACGTGCCAATCCAACGCGGAAAACTGAAATATCAGAGGAATTAAGACTCATTAGCTTTCAAAACACTTTTATTCATTATTCAAAGCCACAGACGACGATATTTAATCGTTTTTAAAATGTCGGTGAGTTTGCTAGAAGATGTTACCAGTGAAAATAGAAGAAAATCATGGCACAGCGTCTCTGCATGTTATGAAGTTAATATTTGCGCCTCAAAAATGCCTATGCTACACAAAACAGAGAGATAGTTTATCTATCTTTTCTGAAAGTTTCAAGTCTGAAGCTTTAGGAACTCCTAAGGAATCATACTTTTAGTTTTGGTGTTTTTCAACAGTTTTCGTGTTTATAACAAAAGGCTGCTAGTGTGGAAGCCAATGGAAACATGTATTTTTAACAGTACTTGAGGGAGTTTCAAAACTGCTTTTGTCAAAATTTCAATAAAGCAAGGCGAGCTTGTTTGAATAGATTTATAAAAGTTGTAAGTCCTTCTCTTTTTATACGTCCATGATTCAATGTAACACTTACCGTAATACTTCGATTAGACAACCGGGGTGTTTATTAAATTTTTTGAATTTTTAGGGGGCGTCTATTCGAAGGGAAGTTTAAAAGAGGGGGGCGTCTATTGAATTTTTGTGAAACTCTTCTTTTTCGTAAATATAAACCAAATATAAACATCGATAAAAAATATACAAAATTAAACTTCAAGATCATCGCCAATAAAGACGAAGTTTCCAACTGTTAGTTTAAAATTTAAAAAGAAAGGCGTCTATCACAAATTTCCATATTTTTATACAAAATGAAAGCATTGAGGCTGAAACAATGCAATGTAGTAGTTCTACATGCCTTAAAGTCTTTTTCAAATTAGCTTGAGTTGACTTTCTTTGACAGAATAGGAAAATTAGAAATTCATGAAAAATCAGGGGGTAACGTATAAGTGCATTTACTTCTATATATTAATAGCCAATTCTCTGTCTGTCTGTCTGTCTGTTTGTTTGTCTGTTTGTTTGTTTGTTTGTAAGTCACGCAAAATGGTAGATGGTGAGTTGTGAGCGAAATAATTTCTTTTTTTGTGTGCTACGTGAGGTCAGAGCAAATACATTGCAATCCCAATCGAACGTGACTTTTTTTGGCTGATGAACTAATAGGAATAACGTATTGTTTTTATTATTATTGTTAGTTTTATATTCCACGTTGACTTGGCTTTGAAAACAATACATCAACTAAATACAAAGAAACTAACTGATTAAACGTTTTGGACATAAAGCAGCAGTGGCAGAACGTGCGGTTTACCAGTGTATCCTAACGTATACTTGCCTGACCGCCTGAGACGGGTGAACATTTTTTCGAGCAATCAAAATGTTTAAAAACCAATAGGTTTTTAACCATGATACAAAATTTTTTTTTTGCTTTTGTCATAATAGTTGTCTTAATTTGTTTTAATCCATTTCTTTTAATCTATTTTAATCAGATCGAACGTTTTTTTTTATTCACTTTATTCATTTAGCACGTGCCTTTTTTTCTCTCCTCTCTGTGATCTTTTTAAGAAGAGAAACCATTACCTCCTTACGTTTGATAGCACCCATGTTAGAGCGCGTAACTTTATTAAAACAAAAGCTAATAAAAAGTTGAAGTTTTCTCTCTATACGTTTTGAGTGTATTGTTACACTGATAAAAGATTGGTTTTACCAGAGGTTGTGACTTCGAATCTGCTTCTGGTTGAACACAAGTTGTACGAGCCGTTTATAAGGAAATTTGACATTTATTGATACAGTGATACAGAGCAGGTGGACATGGGCGGCGAGCGACGCCGCCTTGGCGGCTAGTACGTAATTAATCGTGCAACTTGTGTCTAGAGGGATTTAATGAATGATATAGTTTTATTAATGGTGTCCAACTATTTAGCAGTAAATCTTGTAACAATAGCAAATGCAATTCTTTTATATGATACAAAAAGAATGTAACGACAAAAAATTCTTTTTAACACGAAATATTAGAAAGTTACCACAGAGAAAAAAGTACCAAAGCATTATAAGTTATCAATCTCATCTTCATCATCAGAAGAATTTTCATCATCTGATTCACCGATTGAAATTATAAAACGGTCATTTGTAACCTCATCCGTCCCAAAGTCTTTTTGGGAAAACTCTGCCTCAACCTTCTTGGCATGGTTTCCAGCCTTGAACCAGTTACTTTCTTTGACGTTATTTGTCGCATCTTCCACTAACTTTTTAACATCTGTGAGTTTAAACGTTACGTTTTTCCAAGCTACTTCTGATTTTATTTTTGCCCAAATGAGCTCAATCGGATTGAGCTCAGAATGTCCAACGGGAAGACGAAGAATCTCAATTTCCTTACCATTTGTTTCACAAACATTTTTTGTCGTCTGTTCTAGACGATATTCTTTGATATCTGGAACCAGCTGCCGCTTATCCAATAAAATAGGTTTGGTGTCACTCTTTTCGAACGGAATACTCTTCTTCGTCAACCATTCCTGAATTTCTGCTTTTTTCCAGCTCGTTGTTGGTCGCCTGCTATTTTCGGTTATTCGAGAGTGATACTTTGCGTTGTCCAGAACAACGACGGAAGCAACCAATCCTCAAAGTGAGGGCCGTTCATCTCATGATGATAATCGCTTGTGTTTTTCTTGCCAATAAAACATTCGCCAGCTCCTTTCAGGAACCCTGTGGATGAGCCAATATTATTTATAATCAAACGTTTACCATTTCCGGAAGGCACTTTCAATCCACTACGCCATACTGAATCGCTGATAAGAGAATTTTCTTCATCTTCCTTTTGCCAGATAAATTCTCGGGTGTGATTAGTGTTGGACCAAGTCTCATCCTGGTAAAAGACCTGGTAACCCTTTTCTCTCAGCTCTTTAATTCTGCGAAGATATTTGTGTCTCTGAACTACGACATCAAGCCTCTGGTACACCTGCATCTTCTTATTGCGACGTTTACAAACAAAACCGAGCGTTTTGATTACGCGAAATAATAAAGTTTGGCTGATTTCTGGGAAATCCGGAAGCTGTCGTACTGCCTTATAGATCTTTTCGATTGTTGGTATTTCTGGAATAGGTTTTTTGTAAAATCCGAAAATAATTCTCGAAATCGCCGCATTATCAAAGTCATCAATTTTGGTTGGTTTCGAGCCCGACTTTGAAGGTTCACCGTCACGTTCAGCAGATTTCGATGAAAAACGATAAGCTGTTCTTTCAGATACTTTGCACATTTCGGCAGTTAATTTTGCCACGTTTTTTGACAAAAATACTGGCTCACCTCTCTTCTCCCTGGCAACGGCATCCTCTACCCAGGACTTAACGTTTCTTATGATTTCCTGGGCATCTTCAGAATACGAATTTTTAATTTCAACTTTATTGTTCACATTTTTCTTACATTTTTGACTGGAGGACAAGGCAGAAGGTTTTGCAGAGAAGAAGCTTTTCGTTTACCAACAGATTCCATGGCTAGACAAACTTGCAAAGTAAGAAAGAAATCTGTTTCTCATCAGAAAGCTTTTAAAGGTTGATTTCTTTAAAGACAACTCTTAAACCTGTTTCTTTGGTTCTACCCTTGGGACTTTCCGTCACATCTTTTATCTGACTTTTTAATTGCTGTTCACACAGACGAGTGTAGACGAGTCACAGACAAGTGTAGACGAGTCAAAAATGATTGTAGGCCAGTCAAAAATGATCTTAGACGAGTCAGAGATTAATGTAGGCCAGATACAAACGTACAAAAATGAAGGAATGGATGACGTCGTATGAAATACGATTGTTACATCATTACATGCTAGCATTTCATGTGTGGTCCGCTGGAGGTAACAATCATTCCACGATAAAGATTTTCTCAACACGAATGTGAGCATAACTTTTTAAAGCCTGAGCATTATTCTTTTATGCTGTTTTCATTGTTCCATATATTCCATTGTTATATATATATATATAGACACACACTGCACTCCTCCACACAACTTAATTCACGATCCTTTTTCTCAAATAAACTTCTTTACCGCTCCCTCTTAACCGAAACATGAAGAAGATGTTACGCACACGTACATATTTTATTTTATTTCATATTTACTCGTAAATTTTCCTACCAATGAAATGATTCTAACCGACAAACCGTTTTTGGTTCATGTCGCCATACTCTCTGTCTCTTCAAAAGCGAAGGAGAGCTAGCTGATCTTTCACTTTCGAATGTGTTAACAAAATGTTGTAAGGTGTAACACGATTTGTGAAAGAAGTGTAGCTTGCAAACAAAATAAACGATAAAATAATGGAGAAAAAACGACAGGATATAACCCCGAAAAAGATGGACGAAGGCCCCCCAAAAAGGGTTGCCACAAAAGTTAAATTTCAGGGTATGCTTATTTTTTATTTATTTATATGTTGTTATTTTTTTCTGTTGGAAAATTTATTTTGCCTTCGAGCATTTTGGGAAAAGATTCGTGTAAATGAATCATGTTTCTGGTGAGGAGACAAAAAACTATAATTCCTACCACTACACCCCCTTCTCACTTAATTAGGTTTTGGTAGTGATGAAGCGAGGCAAGAAGCGATGGAAATCAGTAGCGACGACGATGATTGTGTGATAACAGGAGGTAAATTCATTGCCTTTTTTGCATACCATAATGATTCGAATAAGCGCCCAGGGTGAAAATCAAAAGTTTGATTCGAGTTTTACACCTGTGTCAGAGGCGTAGCCAGAGGTCAGTCAAAATTTGTGGAGGAGAGTTAAGTCATTTAGGATAGAAAAGGAAAGCGTGCAAGTAACCTAAACGACACTTAAGACTGAAAAGAAATATCATAATGTTGAACTCCTCCAGGTTTTTTTGACTGACCCTAACTACGCCTCTGTGTGTTGCTTTACAACAATATTGCTTATGAAAAAAGTGTGTAACGAAAACAGGGCACTGGGGACAAGCGAATCACGTCCTCTCTCTTTTAAATATTAATCCTGCTGAGTAGCCTCAATTTCAGCGCCTCTATTCGTTTTCTGGCAGCCTAGATGAGCGGGGAGTGTTGAGAATGAGCTGTCTTCCTGTCAGAAATGAGAAGAAGTCCTGGCTTCGAGGTTGCTTGAGGAGACATTGTTATTATAGTATGTTATGAGTACTATAACCATTTCACACCATCCAGAGTTAAGAAGCAGATCTTCAAATATTTTTTATGCATACTGTAAATCCTCTTTTTAACATCTGGGACGTTTATTTAATGGACCTTTTGTCCGATACGGCTGCAATTATTAATCACAATGTATTATGGGTAGCTCTGGGTTAAAAATGCAAACAAACACGGCATAACGAGAGAACCCAGAGGTACCCATAATACATTGTTCTTACGGTGGGCCATGGTTGCCGTTATATCAGGCAAAAATTCATAGATATGTTGAATGTTTGAAGAGCAATGAAGTTTTAATTTTTCTTCTTCTTGAAAAGTTGTGTTTATTCTCATAATAGAAGTTGTGTTACATAGTACAAAGTAATCGTTTTCATTATTACCCAAGTCAATAGTTGTCTTTCCTTTATGTGCTTTACAACCCAAAAAATTATTTCCTCTGCTTTATATAATTTGCAACAAGATTATTTGGTAAATCAAACCTCAAAGTCATTCTTAACTTGTTTAAACTTATTTGCTACTAGTCTACAATCATTTTTGACTCGTGTGTGACTCGTCTGTAGTCGTCTACATTCGTTTGTGACTCGTCTACAAACTCGTCTGTAGTTATAGAATAGACCGTTTTCGAGATGTCTCAGTGAAGATGTGCTTGGGACAAAACTAATGGTCACTTTCCTAACGGATTAATTTCTCGACGTTAAATATTACAATAATTATGAAATCTACGAAATAAGACCAAATTCATCGGAAGAAGTTTGATATATCCAACAGCTGCTTGTGGAAACTCGTGTTTTCCTCATTCCTTCTTTTGAAATTATGTATAGAAACACATCTGGGTTTTTTTCTTAATGAAATAATTGTTCGTGATGTTGTTGAATATTGATATTAGCGTTGCGTATAATCGTAAATGTCTGACTTGGCATACTGTAGGGAGGCATTGGTAGCCATCATTGTGATGATTATATTGACTTTTAAAAATTTTTACTAGCAGCCAAGGCGGCGTCGCTCGCCGCCAACATTCAGCCTGCGTTGAGTTGAGTTCACGAAAAATAAAACAAAGGAATTGGCAATGATAAATGCACCCATGTTGTAGAGCTGGAAAAACTGATCAAAGAAATGCATGGGATCGTTTTGCTACAACCAACTGTTACAGAAATATCCTCGATCAAAGATTTTGATGACGTCACAGACCCGCACCCCCAAAAAATTAAACCCAAATTTTTCTTCACCCCATCGCCTGTATCGTGGACCCCAAAAATTGTCAGTTATCTCTATTGGTTGCTGAGATAATTTAAAAAAAACGACTGAAAACAAAGTTGAATCAAAACCAATGGACTTTTCTCAACGCGCGTGATATTTTTTACCCCGACATTTCATTCGATAGTAATACTGCGCATGCTCATCGGCTAGAAAATTCATCCCGAGTGGAAAATTCTGCCATATGGAAAACATGCTTTAAATGTATCTCCAGAAATTTAAGAAGATAATATAATAAAATTTGACCGTTGTGAGCACACCATCAAGTCATTAGAAAATCGATGTGGAGGAGAGATGATAGTATGATAGTATGAATGAATAGATGCATCGGTGCATGCAATGAATATTATAATTTTGTTTTCAATGATTTTTTTTACATTCAAATGTGAAGACCTTGTTTTCACTTTACGATCTTTAAAGGATATGTTTACAATTTTATAACAACACAACTGCGAGTTTAATGCTCCGTCTAATGCTCTATCTCCATGTGGGATGCCGAAATTGTGAATGTCTGAGATGAATGAACCGTCAATCATTATATATAAAAAAGCTCCGTGTAAAGCCAACCTTAATGTACGAGATTTTCTCGTTCGATCTGTTGTGTCATTGTCCCATAGGACCTATGATGTATTTGATGAAATCTATTGACATGAACAATGGAGGCGCGTGGCTATAAAAACGCGAACATGCGTCTGACACTTTCTCCACTATCACGATAACAGTAAGGTAAGATATTTTGTTTAATTTTTTTGTATGGAATATACACGTTTTGTTCAATGACGAAAATGTTGCACTTAAACACAGACCAGTGTTAACCTTTCGAATTCAGTTTTCCGCTGATTAATAAACTTTACTTATACTCTACTGTCGCTCTGTTGAAGGAAATAAAAACAAAACGAATTTTACAAGTTCTATTTGCGAAGATTTATCTATAAAAAAGATCCTTTCTTTATGTGATACTTACCTGGCAATTTATGGCTACAGTATAACCTCTAATTAACGGACACCATTGGGGAAAAGGATTGTGCCCGGAACTTTTGGCATTTTTGTCTATTTTTCGAAAATTTTGTAGCTTATTTATGTATTAGACGTACGAGTTTTTTTAGCGCCCCCTCTTTTTACCGTTCCCCTCTAATAAACGCCCCTTCAATTTTAGAGGAAATACGGTATGCTTTTTTTTATGTTGTCTGTTAATTAGAATGTCCGAGAGTTTGACCAGAATTTTTCCGGGTAAAGAAAGTCCGTCCATTAATAAGAGGTATCCTTTAATTGGAAGTCATACTGTAGCTGCAGGATAGATTTACGGCAAATTTTGAAAATTTTTTTGAAATTTTTCAGTTTGTTGATTGTGAATCATTTTCCCACCGTTTTGGTGGAAACTCTACTGCATCCCCGGAAAATTTCAAAATTTATGCGTGCAAAACAGATGTTCTTTATGTCGATCTTTTCTGTGTTCGTCTTTGCTTTCTTACTTATCGTTTATCATAGTGTGGTTCATACACCATAGTCACAAAAGAAAGAAAAACGTCTTGCCCTTGGGATACTATCCGAACAACTTTGAAACGGTGTTGTTCTGTAAAGTACACGCTTTTCTTCTAAATCAAAATAAACATGTCTTCCGTGATGCACGTGCATGGGTTTTCCTGATGTCTATGATCGTGTGTTTTCAGCGGTGAATTTTTATCCCACCTGTCAACATTATTGAATGGAAATGATGTTGCTGCTGAAGATGGAAACATTTTTTGATTTAAGGTGTAATGGGGATACAAAATTCATTCGAATTACACGAGTTTCGGAGTATGAAAAAGAAATGATAAGGTAGCTTACTACATTAAAAAAGTATTGCGAGATCCTACAGAGTAGTAACTAGGAAGTAGCTAGTTTTGTTCGCCTTTTCTGGCGACTTAAATTACTTAAAATATAATTCAACTCTCCTTCCGGCATCCATTCGATGATGCATAAAATCTTTTTATTCGAAAGGTTCTGCAAATGCATGACCCCTTTGGAATGTTTGGAATGTTATTGCCACGCATTGATTTGAACCACTTAAGCGAGGCTTCAGTCAATTTGTCATATCTGTATGTTTTGATCCGCTGACGTTTCGGTGATGAATTTTTGAAAGCATCAAATATCTTGTCTTTACCTTTCTTTCAAGTATCAAGTGTGTACTGGATTAAATTTTGCATTCATCTGCCCCATCTTTATTCAAACACACCTTTTCTAAAAAAATCACATATATCTAGCTTCTTTAAAGAATTATATTTTGCTTACAAAGTAACTTCACTATGTTTTCTCTTGAGTGCCTTTGTTGTATGTTAACTGTTGAAACAACCACAACCCAGCCGACAAAGAGGTGTCTAAAAGACGTCTTTTCATGCGTCTATAAGACGTCTAAAAATGTTCTGAAATGTCGGCTTTTAAGATGCATTTTTCATTTTTTAGACGTCTAAATGACGTCTTCTCAAAAGATCTAGACAACATATTTAAGAAATATTTATATACGTCTTAAAAGCAGACAAATCACATTATTTCCAGATGTCTTTTAGATGTCTTACAAAGGCTTCTTGGCAAGAAGGGAAAATAAAAAATATAAGTTGAATTAAAATGTTTATATTTTTTCGAATGAATCAGTACTTTTTCGTACGTAATACAAAATAACAATATGGAATTATCTAGAGAAAAGACTTTAAGTATAGTTAAGGTTCTTGCTGAAACACATAACGTTTGAAAGACCCTGTAACTTTTCAAAGCAACATTTTTGAAACTGCTTGAGAATTATTTTGCTTCACATACAATAATCAGAGGGTGGTATATAGGTTGCAGTATGTCATAAATATCGAGAATCAACCAGCTTTTAAGCATTAAATATCATATAAAACCTTTTATACTAACATTAATTCATTTGCCCTCGTAGTTTGACTGAACATAACAACATAAACAGATTATTTGACAAAAATGTTTCACCCATTCATGAAATCGAATATCAAACATTCGAAAATCGAATAAAGCGGGGAAGAATGAAAAAATATATATATTAAAGATGTCTTTAATATGTCTTGAGAAAGATGTCTTGGAAGTGCCAATAGAATATGTACTTTTTTAAGACTGTTTTAGACGTCTTTTAGACGACTTAGATATTTCAAGATATGTGACTGTCCTGGGGATTTTGATAACGAATGATTAAACGTTTTTCAAAAAAACGTTTAAACGCTTTTACCAAAATTCAGAAACTTTTCAATAATTCGAAAGAGAAAACGTTTTATGCAGTGACATTAAAAACGTTTAAACATTCTATCATTGAAAATGTTTTATCTTAGAAGATGTTTTATTGCGTTTTAAAAACGTAAAAGGCTAAGAAAGTTCAAAAAGAACCTAAAAAATGATATTTAATTCTTAAAATTCTTAGAAGATCAGATATACTGAACACAGTCATTTTCACTCGTCGGTGAGGATTTACTTAGGCAGCTATTTCCTCGAAAGATAAAACTTAAACCTCCCGAAAAATTCAACCAAAGGCCACTTTCCACATCATTCCCTGTCGTTGGGCGTATGAGCGAACTAATTTTTGATTTAGATTTGATTTGAGTTGGGTTGTGTGCCACAGCGAATGAAGTGGAAACTGGCCTTTTGTTAAAACTAGTAACCCGTTTAAAAATTTTTTACGGATTTTAATTCTTGAAAATGACGTCTCAAAAATGGTGTCGAAAAATTAATTTACAGAATGACAAACAGAAAGTGCGTTAGTGTTGTAGTCACCACTTCGTCAAGAACACGGACCATAAAACTACCAGTATCTTCTTAGAGGTTTTAAAGATGTTTTCCAAATAACTTCAAGTCTAATTTAGGAGGCAATCCGATGGTTCTTCTGATTTTAAAGATCCACTTAAACAGACACAACCTAGATAAAACATTTTTCCAAGTTTGCAATCAACAGGGGCGTAGAACAAAAAATATTGTTTTACTTGGAAGATCTGAAACCCATCAAAAATAATATATACGCGCTGTTTATCCGCTATTTTCACTCTCTAAAATAAATTGCATCTTGTGTAAAATATTTTACGTGTTTTGATTTTTAGAATGACGTCTCAAAAAATGGCTACAAAAATTTTAATCACGGACCGATGTTGAGAAAGTACATCCAACTGATTTGAAAAATACAGTAACCATTACCGAGATGTTGGCGATCAAACATCACAGCCTTGCGCGGACCATCAAAAATGTAATTCTCGATTTCACGATACGAAATAGAAATAAATTGTGCGCACATGAAAACAACAGAAAGATTAAAATGGCTGTAACTGTTCATGTAACCCATGATCCAAAATAAACAGAAGCTATTTTGCTATTTTGAAAAGCCAAACCCGTAAGTCGTAAACGTGTCAAAACAAATTAATACCTTCGAGTGATTTTCTTTTTACGAAGGTAAGGTTGGATATTAACATAGAATATTGTTCTTCACCAACCCAGAACGTTATGATTTAAAATTCATTTCTTCAAATTTCATTGTTTTTATTGGTTTTTCCTAAAGGAGAAGTGATGGTGCAGCAACCCTGTTTATATTATAAGAAAAACAAAACAAACAAAAAAAGTTCAAGAGCGTACTTACCCTAAAAACATTAATATATCTTCAAGCAATACTTTCGTTACTAACTTCGTTGTCTTGAGATTTCTTACTCTGGTATGTGTTTCATTACCTCTTTTTCAAAATTGCAAATGAAAACTTGCTGGCAAACGAACGTCAACGCTATAGATTCTTGATCAATCAAAACATTTGAAGATCAAATGCGCTGTGAGGGTTTCCCCTTATACTAATCGTGAATGTGTCATGCGCGGTCTAACTGCCGCTATATGACCACGATTAAGAAGATTTTGACCGTGAGAAACGAGCCGAAACATTCACTGTCTAAACTAAAAACTGGATGCACAGCGCGTATAAGGATATAGATTTTCGGGAGGTCATACGACCACTGCTGTTGATCGGGAGAATTAAATCATGTGACAGGCAATTAACACAGAACCTGGAAATGATGTTCATAAAGATAACTAAAAATGTTACCAAGCAATTTGATAAAGAGTGCATCTTCATTTTGTGAAAGTGAAATGTCTCTTAAAACAGAGAAATTAAGGTATTTCCAGATCTGTTTCTATAAAAATTAGCCTTTTTCAACGGCTTTCACCAAGTGAAAATACATCAAAAAACAAAACTTTTCCCCCGAGGATTTACTAAAATAGCAACTCTATCAAATTCGTTCTATTAAGGGTATACACGTAAAGATTTTTGCTTTAACCAGGTCTTTGCAGGCTTTAAAAATGCATTGTAAATCAACTCATTAATTTTATTCATGACCAAAAAATTGGAAAATTAAATCAATTCGATTTTTTCAACAAATTTTCTTAAAAATAAAATAAAAACAAAATACGCAATTTTGTTCATATTTTCTAAACGTTTGGGTGTCTTCTTAACACCATGGTCACTAGTACAATTCTGATTTACAATTCTTTAGATGCACCACAAGCCTCCAAATAGCGGTCGGACATCGGAATTGTCCGACCCAGACTCAAAATTGTCCGACTGAAATCAGTTCTGGCCTGACTTTTTGTCCCACATGTTTTCATGCCATAGTTTACTTTGCAAATACTGCCGTCATTATTGTAAAGCAACAAAAAGTTAGGTCTGTAATGTTAAATTTTTCTTCGATTAGTCTTCCGCAATTATATCGGAAATCAATTTAAGACTCACTGAAAAGGACTTATAATCTTTCGATCGATCAAAGAAAAATCTTTTTTAATTCATTCTACTGCACGTTTACATCATAGCAGGTGTGTTGTTTATTAAAATTTTTCTTCTTTTCTATAAAGGCCAATTTTCACTCGTTTCTACGCTCATGGACACACGTAAAAACTTTTCCCCTGAGGTGTCACTTCTCTATGAAAAATGTCATTACTATTTAATTTGAAAACAAGACTTGCTTGTTGTGACCTAATTCACGAACAGGTCTATATAAGCATGCAAGTTTCATAAGAATTCGCTAAACTCTTTTGGTTCGGCAGCATCGAAGTTAAACGTGTCTTTTTGCGTTTCTTGCAACCGTGAAATGAAGTAGGCGTGTATTACATGTTATAAAAACATTTGTCCACCATGCGTAACACCTGCTGCAGAAATGGACCGTGGATACGATGAAAGTGAGTATTGGTTAGGATATTGTAGTGTGGTTATGCTTTCTTCGCAAAACTTTCACAAGTCTACATTCAAGTTTTCATGTCAAAAGATTTTTAATTACGTATCCGACATCGCTGGCGAACGAAACAAATTCAGACTTCAGAAATTAAAACTTACCAAGGTAAATAAGCAAAACTGAATTTGTCCGTCAACTTTGAGACAATTTTCAAAATGTCCGATAAATTACGAAGTTGTCCGTGAAACTGTTTTCGTTGCCGGACAAAACTCGAAAATTTGTCCGATGTGCCATAAAAAATTATTTTGAAGCCTGACAGCCAACCAAGAACATGTATGGTTTTGATATAATATAATATTTTATTATGTAAAAATTACTTTACTGTCAATTTTCCTTACTACGAACAAAGTGCATAAATCAAAATACAATCAAACATAACAGTTTGTAAATTAAATCAATTCAGAACGCAAATTTCTACTTTCAGCCATGTAGTGATTTGGTTATGGATGTATATTTTCACTATCAAAATCTGTAGTTTTCCATTTGGGATTTATGTCAAAGTTTCCCTGGTTAACGGTATTACATAAATACATTAATGGGTTGTGAACATATTTTTTGAATCAGATGTTTATTCTGAATACTTGAATTTGATTTTATAAAATGTCACTTTAAGCCCATCTCATCTTTGGAAAACTCTTCTTTCCTAACATGAAATGCTACACATAATATTTGTTAGTAGAGATTTTGATTGCTTATGATAGTTATTTGCTTATGTCTACCCCAGTATTTTTAATTATTGACAATTTTCTTTTCTTCTTTTGGACACCTGTATACGAATTTGATTGTGTAGTGTAAGATAGTTTTATTCAACTTACAAAAGGCAAGTTGAAATACATGGTTTCCAGTGATTTTATGATATAAAACCATATGTTTGTTATGATGAAATTGCCTTACACATTGGGGAAAAATTGTTCACATTTAGGTTTTATAAATTTTTAGCTATGCTCATAATGATTTGTCAGTCATTTATAAAATAAACCTGCGATTCGCCAACAGATACTCTCAACACTCTTGAGTTTAACAAAACAAATCATATATATTTTCAATTTCAATTTGACCATGAACATGTTCCTTTTATTCCTATTATTCAAAATGTGTTCTTTTGTGGTATTATTCAACCCTAATTAGTATGAACAACATTTTCATCTGAGTACCAGGTTGATGTTAGTTATATCATTGTAAATGATAGGTTTTTCTTGTGGTTATCAATGTACACACAATAAATGATAAAATTTTCGCAACTTTGGGGAAATATATAGTTGCGTTTTTGCAAATCTTGTTACCAGTTGCAATAAATTCAGAAGATTTTTACTATGGAAAAAAATAATTTTTTCTTCCTAGTTTGAGCATTATATGCAAGGGCAGGTTGAGAGCGTTCGGTACTGTTATCAATGAAGGTCTTGCGAATGTTTTTAATATTACTGCGTAAAACATTTTATGAAACATTTAAACGTTCTCTTTCGTATTCGTGAAACATTTTCTAATTTTGGTATAAACGTTTTATTCTATTGTTTTTGCAGCATTTTTAATGTTTTTTGAAAAACGTTTTACATTTGTTATCAAATTTGCCACAATTATGCCATTATAAATTGAAATATCAAAACTATTTTTTCTAATAATTTTGTCATTGTATTTTTAGAGTTATCAAGGAGATTATCACTTTCAGAGCTACGGCATTTAGGTGTGTAACATTTTATTTACATTTTTGTTGAGAATCAGTACATTTTGCCTACCAAAAATGTTAGATGTCTTATTTCTAATAAATAAAATTCATGAAGACTTGCTCATGATGCTGTTTCGATATATGTCTGATGATTTTGATAAACAATGCTTTCAGCACTTCTTCTCATTATCTTGCTTTAAGAATCCAGGAAGATAAATTACTAAATCTCAAAATATTTTGTGACATAGAAAGCAATCTCACCACGAAAGTAGACATCAGATCATTTATACACTTGACCTCATTGTTATTGTTGTTATATACGTGTAATACTTCGTAAAATATGTTGCAGGCATTTAAATGACCTTTTACAGCCAATCATTAATCATTATCATCATGTTATCTCTGTAGTATTTGGTGCTTTTAAATGACTAAATGTTTTTTCTGTCTTTTTTTCAGATACAGATTTTTTAGAGAAAACAATGAATGTAAACAACGTAAGTTTTCTAGATATTAATCTAAGTTTTTCTTAACTTGATTCATTCAAGTTTTTCCTTTCTGATTACATCAATACAAATAAATAATTACATGAAGAATCTTTCTGGGCCATTCTGATTCTGATTATTTATGTTCACCAGAACTAGAGATTTAGTGTTCATGATTTTAGTGTTTTATTCTGTGAAAACTCTTTTATTGTTGATGTGAGAATAGTGAACATTAAAATCTTTCTTACAGGACCGACAATTTCGAAGTCGCCTGAGGCGCGGGGGTCATATTTTAGAAGTTACCCCCAGGCGGGTAAGTTAATATTTATCTCCTAATTTATCTTTGAACTGTAACTTTCAGTTTTTTATTTTAATTTGCTTATGTACTGAACTCAAACCTTTCTTATTTTTTAGAGTTCAAGATTTGCCAAGTAAGGATACTGATCAATCAGCACGAATTTATACAAGGTTCAAGTAGATGAAATCCATACATTTAATTTTTTGTAGCAATCAGCAGCCAATACAATTAAATACGCAGCGCAAAGCTGGAAGAGCGCTCTTGGTAAAATTAAGGTAAGCCATTATTGTTCATTTTCAAAATAACCATTTCTCTCCTGAGAAAAGGTGCTTTAGAAACGTCCTTCTGTGTTCGTGGTAAGAAGCCACTAAAGCCAAAATGTATCTGGCAAATGGTTCAAAATTGGGTGGAAATAGAAATCACCCCGCAATAGGGTCATCAGCAGACAAAGGTAAACATGGTGTCCTTCAGGTTTTAAGCCCCCACTCCCACCCTTTGTAAAATCCCACACTCAGCCAGCTAGTGGATGTTACAGATATTGTTATCATTATTTATTATTATTATTATTTGGTAAAGATCAGTAAAAAGCAGTTACAAACTGATGTGGACGTACTATATATAAACTAAAACTGAAAAACTCGAAATTATATATATAAACTAAAACAATTAAAAATTGTAAAATGATAAAATATCTTTTCAATTAATTTAAATTAAAATACAAGTACATGATTTGTCAGAGAAATGGCATTTGAACCATTTGTTTGAAAGACCATGTACTATTACACCAGATGAAAGGATTTAGAGAATGATATCGCAAAACATTAGAATTACGGAAATAGCAGAAGATACAAGGGTGGAAAAACCACCATTAACGTCACAATCGGATTTTGGATTGAGATTAGAGGAAAGGACAAGGCGATGAAACAAAACAAATAAAAGATGTAGTTGTTACCATGTATACATATAAGTAGATATAAAAGTTTTAAATAATACAGATATAATATAGATAAAACCATCCTGGAATAACTATTGATGTCAGAAGCTTCGCTGTGTACAAAGTTAGACATGAAAAAGGTGTTGCAAACAAGATAACTGGGTGACTATTGTAAGGATTGAAGTCACAGTGAACTAAGAGGAAGGTAAGGGGAAGTCTAAGTTGGAAATTTCCGCTGTTATATAAATTAATAATTTGTTGTAGGTACTAATAGATAATATTATCTAGAATAGTTTGATTTTTTGATACATGATTTTTGGAGGCTTCGTAATCAAACTGCTTCATGTGGTCAGGAAGTTTATTCCAAATTGACGAGCTACGGTATGCGAATAACGTTTTATATTTCATGAAATTGAAACGTCTTTTTTCAATTTGTAGGTTGTTTCTTAGATTTCCGGAAGTTGTTCTTTTCGTAATCAGCACTTTGTTTGGATCGTTCCTATGATATAGATTGTGCGTAATGCAGGCTGTTCGTCTTTTGCAGTACCATGAAATTGAATGCCAGTTTGCTTTTTCTAAAACTTCATTATCAGCTGTGGTCTTTTTTATACGCTGTACAAATCTAGCTGCCTTGATGTGGATAGAGTTGATTTTATGCATCTCATTACCAGGACAGCCACCCCATACTGCGATGCATCATAAAATTGATGATAAGATTCCTTTGAAGTAGATTTTTTTCAGGTGACTTTGATCCATGAATCTCATTTTGTATAGGTTTTGTAGCTTGAGTTTAAAGTTTTTCAGAATTTTCAAAGTATGTAGTTTCCATGATATGTTATCATCTATTGTAACACCAAGGCACTTGACACTCTTTGTTACATTTATTGGGTTGGTGCCAAGCTTGAATTCTGGAATAGGACCGATAAATGGACTTTTAGAAATGAATATGATTTCAGTCTTTCCTACATCTGTGTGGACGGCAAATCCATTTTTGTCATGCCATTTTTGTAATTGGTTTAAGATTTTCTGTACTTTTTGAAAAGCATCAGCATAATTATCGCATACTTCATGACAAGTGGAATCGTCAGCGACCATATCAGTCTCGCCATCTTCAACATTTTCAGGAAGATCGTTAATGTCAATACTGAAAAGTTGCGGTCCTAACAAAGAACCTTTTGGCACACCATTTTCAACTTTTAATTTATCAGATTTGAAGTTATTCACAACTGTATATTGATGTCTTTCTGACAAGTAGGAGTCAAGAATTTCGTATTGACTCTCTGATATTCCACATGCTTGAATCTTTTTTAATAGTGGTTGGTGTGGGACTACATCGAACGCCTTTTTGAAATCAATAAAGATACAAGCTACGACTTTCTCTTGTCAACGGCATTATGCCATTTTTCGGTCCTGTTCAATAATATCGATTCAGTTGAACGACCTGATCGAAAACCCCATTGTCTTTCGCTGATTAGACAAAGGGAATCAAGGTGGGATTTCATTTGGTCAAGTATAACTTTTTCAAGTACTTTACTAGCTATACTCAGTAGCAATATTAGTCTGTAGTTGTTGCAGTCAGACTTTGAACTTTTTTTGTGCAGGGAAGACACTGTTCCAACTTTCCAATCACTTGGGAACTTGTTTCCTTCAATCGAGCTCTTTATGACTTTGTATAGACCACTGGATTGTGGTCCTAGCGCTTCAATGTGGTCGGCCTTAATATTATTAGGACCTGCAGCTTTTCCCGTTTTTATTGCGCATTTGAAGGCATTTTCATATATCGATTCGTTGATATGGATAACGAGAACAGGGTGTCACACGATATATGTGACTATTGTCATTATTACTTTGAGTGTTCAGTTTATTTCCAATGTTTGCAAAGTGATGGTTAAATGCATTTGCCTTTTCTTTACTATTTGTATAGTGAGTATTTTCTACAGTAACTGTCCCTATGGTCTTTGAATATTGCTTTCCCTGGAAGGAATTTACAGCTTTCCAGAACGATTTAGCTGATTCACATTTAGCAAAAGCTTTTTCCAATAACTTGTTTCAGCAAGTTGTAGAAGACGTTTGCATTTATTTCGTTGTATTTGATAAGATTTCCCGATATTTGGGTCCTTCGAACGTTTTGCTTGCATGAGTAGTTTGTAGCGATGGTTGAGTTCTTTTTGAATCTCTCTGTTTACCCATGGCTTGTTTTTGTCCTCTTTTTCAATTTCAGTGTCTTAGTATGACTCTGTATAACGTCAAGGTACAAGGTATTCCATAAGTGGTTCACATTGTCCACATCTTCAAAAATCTCTTGAAAATGCCATGGGACCAACACAAAATCACGCTTAAGTTGGTCAATATCTTCAATTTTATTGACAGTGATAATTTTTGGAGGTTGTTTTTGTTTTTTGATGTTGGTTACAGCATAAATCAAGTGATGGTCAGAAATCCCTGTATCGTAGGTACCAGACGATAGAACGCTAAAACCGGAAACGTTTGTTGATGTTATTATTAGGTCGATGGTTGTTGAACTTGACATAGTCACTCTAGTTGGACCGTTAATTATATTCTTCAGATTTTGGGAATATTATGTCTTTGAGTTTAATTGTTTGCACTGAACTGGAATCGTGCATATTAATATTAAAATCTCCAATTAGCATAACGTTTTTCCTTTTCATACAAATATTTGTGATTGTCTTTTCGAATTTGTTTAGGAAATGAATGCAATTTGGTGGTCTATATATGCAACCGATTAGTAATTGTTGGTTTTTATATAAGACACTAAGCCAGGTGGATTCAAAGTCAGTTGAGATATTTGGTTCAAGTACATTTAAGTGTTCTTTATAGTATATCATAGTACCACCTCCTTTTTGTCTATCGTTTCTGTCATTTCGTTTCGAACAGTAGCCTTCAATGTCGATTTCACCATCTGATATACTATGTGATAGATGGGATTCACTCAATGCAAGAATATCGAAATTAACTGTGTGTAGCAGAGTAGAGATTTCGGAAAGTTTCGCCTTCAATCCATTTACGTTCAGGTGTGCAAGATGTAGTCCTAATTTTCATTTGATATGTCCTGTGCCAAAATCTCATATGGATCATCAGCCATTTTTGTTATTGTTTAGTATGTATCTATAAAAGAAAGGGTAGAGCCCCCTCTTCTGGGATTCGTGAGAGTGCCCAGTTTTCAAGTTGTTCAAGTTGTTTGTTTATACTTTCACATTGTGTTGTTTTACAAAGTTCTGAAATAACCATGGTTTGTAACACAAAAACATTGTGGCAACAAGTAAAGTTCAATGACCAACAATTTTGTTTAACGATATATTTCGACTTTATTCAAGTCATCATCAGGTAAATTCTAAAATGGTAATAAAATCGGTTAATACAGATTTAAAAACAAAGTATTCACATCTATGCAACATATGTGACCGTCCATGGGAAAAAACTAACAATGATTTATAGATTAATCTATATTTACCTATATTATAGATTAGATTTTATGTTCACTTAATATAAATAAAAACAAAAGTTTTTTATTAAAATTTTGATAACAGAGTATGGCTTTTGAACTCGTCTTTTGTGTTTAATGACGGTTTAATCTCTTTAATAAAGCTTCCAAAATCAATATCATTTGTGACGTTCCAGGGGATCTTGATAACAAACGATAAAACGTTTTTTAAAGAAACGTTTAAACGTTGCAAAAACAATAGAAAAAAACGTTTAAAAACGTTTTTGCCAGAAGTCAAAAACGTTTCAAGAATTCGAAAGAGAAAACGTTTAAACGTTTAAATAAAACGTTTTATGCAGAACATTAAAAACGTTTAAACGTTTTATCATTAAAAACGTTTTTATTGTTAAAAACGAAGCTTCATAATAAGGAGCCAAAGAGCACTTGCTTCGGCTGCTATTAGGGAACTCACGAAAGTACGATGGCAACGTGGGCGACGACGTAAAAGATATTCATCTTCAATGAATCACAAAAGAACAGAAACTATACACACACTTATTGTATTGACCAAGGAAGACGGAACTATAGGCCGGTTTTCACTTCGTTCGTTGTTGTTGCACGTATAAGCGAACTAATTTTTGATTTAGAATTGAGTTGAGTTGAATAAAGTGGAAACTGGCCTTTTGTTGAAATTTTCGGGAGGTTTAATTTCAGCAAGTCGTACGGCCGCTGCTGTTGATTGGGTGAATCAAAATCATGTGACAGTCAATCGCCCCAGAACCTGAAAACATTATCAAAATGAAGTCCATAAAGATAACTAAAAAGTTACCAAGTAATTTGATTAACAGTGCATCTTAATTTTGTGAAAGTGAAATGTCTCTTTAAATAGAGAAATTAACGTTTATCCAGATCTGTTTCTATAAAAATTAGCGGTTTTCAACTACTTTCACCGAGTGAAAATACATCTTTACGAAAATAAACATAAAAATTTTCCCCAAGGATTTACAAAAATAGCAATTCTATCAAATTCGTTCTATTATGGATTTAATAGAATTATAGCGGACGGTTTCTATTTGTGGAAACTTTGAAAACAGCTGTTGTTTCTTTAATCTTTAAATGAATGAGAACCAGGTAATCAATGTATTCAAATATGCTTACATGTGTTACCTGCAAATGCATATTTAAAAAAGTACACACTTGAAGAATATTGACGTCATTAAAATAAATCAAAACAAAAGAACGCACCTTGTTCATTAAAAATCAAAATAAAATCAAAGAATCATGAAGTAAAAGATGAAAAGTTTTTTTAATTATAACTGGTTTTAATAACGAACTTTCCAAAAATGCTGCATACAAATGTGATTATAAACAAACCGCTGGACACTTCTTCAAAGGAAATTTTTTACGTTTGCAGAGAAATGCAATGATACCAAAATCTGCTGGACGATTAAAGTTGAAAATGTTTTTTGTGAAAAAATGGATTAATGTAAAAACGTTTTTTATAAAAACATTTTTAAAAAAACGTTTTAAAAAACGTTTAAACGTTTTCAAAAAACGTTTTTAAAAAACGTTTAAACGTTTCTGAAAACGTTTTTAAAAACGTTTATAACGTTGCACACATAACAAGGAAATGTTTTTTCGTTAATGAAAAAACGTTTTTCAACAAAATGAAAAACGTTTAAACGTTTTTAAACGTTTTATCATTTGTTATCAAAATCCCCTGGAACGTCACATTTGTTATCAAACTCCTCGGGAATGTCACATATATTGGAAAAAAGCTGCTGGAACACCAAACGAAGAACTTGATGTATCCTGCCAAATCTACTGAGTCACCCCCATTATTTCAGATAGAAGGCCTGATTATGAATTATTCAAAAAGTCATTCAAGAAAGCTGTGAAGTTTGTCAAAGCTCATAGTCTCGATAACATCAGTGCTTGTGACCTCAAAATAAATCTGCATCCATCAAAGGACTTTACAATGCAGTCCGTTTTTGAAACTGTTTGGAAATGTAGGAAACACATGCAGATTTCCTGTTCAAAGGAAATTTACCAGTTTGCACACTGCTGTCAGAACATTTGAGATGTGTACATTTTTTTTTTTTCTCCAGTGTTGCACAATTTACAGACCAGAGTAAAATGATGTCATAAAGCAGTTATTTTTTGTTGAATATCTTTCTAAGCATCATAGAACGTTGGAAACTCCTGCAATATTTAATCTTAGCAAACTCTATTTTTTATAAAAAATCAGTATTCTATGTTCAATTGTGTGTAATTTACAGACAAATTTTCATGTTTTAGTCTGTTTTAGTCATTGTAAATGTAAGACCACAACATTTTGTTGATGTTAACAGCGAAATATAAAACCCATGGAATGACCATGATTTTTGAAATGGCGATGCAATAGCAAAAATTGAGGGTTTTTTTAGAAAAGATAGTATGACCTTAATTATGAGATAATGCCATATTCTGATGGATCTGTTATAAATTTTTCGCATTCACATGCATAAATATATCTAACTAGCAGCCAAGGCGACGTCGCTCGCCGCCCATGTTCAGCCTGGGTTGACTTCACGAAAAATAGAATTAAGGAATTGGCAATAATAAGTGTGCCCATGTTGTAGAGCTCGAAAAACTGATCGAAAAAATGTATGGGATCGTTCCGCTACGATCAATCGTTACAGAGATATCGTCATTCAAAGATTTCCATGACGTCTCAGACCCGTCCCCCCAAAAAATTAGACCCAAATTTTTCGTCACCCCATCGCCTGTATCGCGGACCCCAAAAAACGTCAGTTATCCCTATTGGCTACCAAGATAATTTTTCCTAAACGTCGTATTCGATTTGGGTCTCAATACAATGGTTTCACATTGACGTTGCACAAAATAAAATGAAATAATTACTGTCACAACTAAATCTACCATTTTGCGTGACAGACGGAGAATTGGCTATTAATATATAGATACTTTTAGGTCGTCTGCTAAAAAATAAAGGGGAAACCTAGTCAAAATAGAAGTGATAAATAGAAATCTATAATACAGTCACCCAAACAGACAACATCTCAAAGTGTAATTAGACATTTTAGTTACTTCTGTGAAGGTGCATTCTATGGTACTAAAAATTGAATTAATCAACAATATTCTGTGTTGGTTGGTATGCACTTATTATCAAGTAATGGATGCATAATGTTTATAAACCCTAATTATCACTTGAAATATGGAATGTCTATTTACTCAGTATTTTAATTAACAAATTCCCTATATGAAATCATTTAATTCTATTTTTTTAGTTCTTTCATAGTCTTGTCTTTTCACTCATGTTTTGTATAATCTTTTATGTTTTACTTTGTGTCTCTGCTTTGCCAGCATTCTCTTATTTTCTTAATCTCCAATAATCAGCAGTTGTTTTGCTTACTTTTTATTTTCAATGAAGAATGACAAAAATGTGTGAAAGCCACATTGTCACACATACGAGCACAGTATTTTTTAATATTGTCAAAAATTTTTAATAATCTATAGTCATTCCTTTTTGGAATTCATCTGCATAGAGAAACCTCTCCCTTTTGAACTTTATGTGATCATGAAACACAAGGTCTTCTTAAAATCTTCTGAAGTATACTCACAAACAACTTTTTTAAAGACTTAGTAACTTATTTTGACTTTAATACAAACTTGTTAAATCAAAATCAAATTTGTATTCAGTTCATTTGAGAAAAGTTTGGAAAAGATCTCCTATAATTTATTTTAGAGAACACCATACATGAAAGTCTTTTTTAAATTAAGTTAATTTTAAATATTCAGGTACATACGAATAAGGCATTAATAAATATTTGAGTGAATGCTTTGTATCTTTAATTTCTTTGGTAAAGACTTTATTGAATTAAGTGTTGTTGTAATGATGCTGCTATATGCATTCTATTTTGAGATGGTGCATGTCTGCTTTTGTAACTGGAATGTCTTATTCTCTGAATTGCTGCCACTATATTGACCTTCCTGCTGCAAAAATGTTTTTCAATTTTGCTTCACAGTGCAACATTTTTCAACTTTGCTGAAATCACTAACTTTTAGGCCTCATGTCCTGTTATTTCTATAATTAGTTTTATGTAGATGCATTCATCAGTTTTACGTTTCGTGTCGTTGTTTTGTTATCAAGCCCTGAAAGTCTCAGAGTAAATTATTCATCATAAAAAGTTTAAAAAGCTGGTCTGTAGTTTCTGTATTGTTCTCAAATTTGTTGTTTTAGGCCCTACAGATTATTCAATGTTCACGAAAATATTTGTTTTGTGGCAAATATAATGTTTATTAGCATCATGTCTGTGTATCTCCCTTATTTTGATGAGTTTTAAAATTTGAAATAATAATTAGTCATCAACAACGTCCAAGTCAGATGAATCAGTTTTCTCCAATTCACAAACTATAATTTCACAATCTTCACCCTATCAATGCATTTTTGTACACAGAAGTTCGTTTTTCCTGCATCTGCATCGATCTGTTTAACAGCTTGTCTTGCAACCACATTAAATTAGTTCTATTTTGTGTTGATAGAATGACTAAGATTATATTCAGCAAAATCATCCAATAGAACAGAAATTTCTTCTGCTGTCATTAAAAATTCATCAAGGGCTGCTTGGCTGCTGGCTATACCTCTGGCGCCAGAAGGACTTTCATGGTGCTGTTTTGTTTTTCGAAAGCATGGTCTGCTCCTAATGCGGAAAATGGCACTGAAGATTTGTTTAAGCTAAAATTTCCCTGTTGTACCACTCCCCATGATTGTCCATCCTTATCCTTCAGCTCGATCAATTGTGATGAATACACAGACAGGGATTTTTCCAAGCAGTTTTGGTTACTACCATTTTGTAAGAGGAAGATTGAGTTCCAATTCCAGGTTTTATTACATCATGAATATTTCTCGCACACTAAGAAAAAACAACTGACTTTTTTAAAATTTAAACCATTTATAATGGGAAAGATATTCATGGAACTAATCCTTTGAAACCAAGCGACAGGTGATTCTTCTTTGTTTGGTCTCTGTATCATCGGCTTGAAGCCAAAGTTGCATGGCGTATTTGGAATCCTTGTTGCTCATTCTCTGGAACTTACATATGCTCATACAATGACTTAGATTTTGTTGCAAAAGTCTATTCCGCAGTCGTGTACAAATAAGTTTCATGGGGGTGAATGATTGCTCAACTTCAGCTGTAGATGGTGGAATCAGTGCAGCTAATGTTAACATGGCCCTGATTGCTGTATGTCAGATTGACGTAGTATTTGACATTCGTCGAGGTAATATGACTTCCAATGATTAAACTTGAGATTTATCATTTTCACATAGTTCTTATGTAGCTTCAAATTAACTTCGTCATTTCTTCGCTTCGTCTCCCATTGAACACAGGACTTAAATGTTGATAATTTAAAGGCAGAGTACTGGTGTTTTAATGCCACCCTATCAATCATCAGAGAGTTGGTGCCATTGTAAATTGGTGCTGGTTTACTGTAGTAAGATGCCAGCACATCTACTTCTTCCATTCCATTATCAGCAAGTGCTTCTGTGGTGCTAGGAAATGTCGTGATCTAGCGCTGAAAGCTATTTCAGATAAATGGGGTTTTCAAAAGCTACCTCAATTTCCTCAATAAAAGATGATAAAAACGGTTAAACTATTCTTGTGATGAACTCATCCACTTTAGACTCAATATAGGATTTTCCCTGATATCTTATTCCAGTAGACAGTCTAGAAATAACAAGGAAACTTTTGATACGATCAAAATAGCATCTGGCTAGTTTGCGAGGATTTTCAGCTTTCCCTTTTACCTTTTCCTTACTGGAAAAAGCGTCTGCTATATTGACAGGTTACCTTGAAATATTCACATCTTGAGGATGCTGTCATATAACCACGTACCGAAAGCAAAACATCAGATTGGAAATAAAACAAATAACTTCCGTATGAATTATGCAGACTGAAAAACTGTATAAAATCAAGAAAATGTGGTTACATTATGTTAAAATATATTTGTTTATTTCCTTTGTTGACACTTATTTCTTATGATAAACCTGATGTTTAAGCATTTGAAATAACATTTTTTGCAAAAAATAAATAAAGAGACTTCTAAATAAAATACTCATTTATCTGTTCTGTTAAACACATTGATATCTTAACGAAACATTTATTTCTGTTATAGGCGTGGCATATTTGGAAACGTAAGTCATTAATTATTATTATATTTTCACTTTTGTCTATCTGATGAAATATATTTATTAAATTTCAATCATGAATGCTCTTACATTTATGGGGATTTCCAGGAACAGTAACTGTCGAATTATGCCTATTGTTTTATTGAAAATGATTGATTATATAGATATCCAGTTAAAATATTAATAATAAAATCTATATTCTAATACGCGCTGTGCATCCGCTTTTTTTCACGCTTTCACTCTCTAAAATTTCGGGTCGTTTTTGCGGTCACTTACTCATAATGGAGTGTCAGACCACGGCGGTTAATATTTTTCTACGATTAGTATAGGGGAAAACATTGCATTGCATATAATCGTTTCAAATATTTTGATTATTCGCGAGATCAGGAAACAATAGACAACAACGAAAGTATTGCGCGAAGATTTATTTATGTTTTTAGGGTAAGTACGCTTTAAAACCTTTTTGTTTGTTTGTTTTGTTTTTCTTATAGTATTAATAGGGTTTCTGCGCCATTACTTTTCAAACAAAGAAATGAATATCATGGTTTATAATCATGACGCACTGGGTTCGTGAAGAAAATCGTAATTGTTTTTAATTCACATTTTGACACCTTTGCGACTTTCGCGTTTGGCTTTTATTTACATTGGGGTGTGGATTTTATGAACAGTTACAGCGATTTTAATCTTTTTGTTGTTTACCTATACTCACAGTTTATTTTTAATACTGCATATATCGTATCATGAAAGATTTAATACGAATATTTTGATGTGTTTCAGATCTTCTGATTAAAATTTTTTCTGTTCATAACTCCAGTGTTGAACTAAATATGCTTTAGCCGGAATACCTTGAGATTATTAATTAAAAGAGTGAAGAGTGTTTTTTCTGTATTGACGTTAGATATTTTTAATCAAGGGGAACCATTGCATTGCATCTTCAATTTATAAGGTAAGAAGTGAAAAAAGTGGACGCACAGTGCTTTTTTTATTTTTGATGAATTAAAACCCGTGTTCTACATGCTGTTCTACACGGGATACTACATTCTAAACATTCTACATTCCAAACAATTGAGGAACTATATCATACTAAAATTCATTATACTAAGCCTTTCTCTCTCTCTGTTCAGCTCACATCGATTAAAACATGTAAAAAAATTTTACACGGGATACTAGTTAATATCTAAATAACTGTGAAAAAGTTTCAAGTCATTGCAACAACCATACTCACAGGTAAAAAAGGCAAAATTTGTAAATGGGTCATAAATGTAAATGTGTCATAAAGAAATACATTGTTCTAGTATCACAGGTAAAACAGCTATAATGGCTTACTGAACACCGAAATACAAGCTTACAAAAGTAAACAAATCTTAACCAACTTTCAACATCACGTTTGTATCTGCCAGAGAAACTATAAGAGCAAGCTAAGATCCCGGATTTAGTGTTTATGAAGGTAATGTGACTATTTGTGACCTTCCAGGGGATTTTGATAACAAACGATATTAACGCTAATATCGTGAAAATCGTTATTATCGTTAATATCGTTAATGGAACTACAGAGTAACGTTATTATCGTTAATATCGCTAATATCGTTAATATCGTTAATATGGTAAGAGCACAGATTACCCTTACTATCGTCAAAAAGTTTTGTTCCAGACGTTTGTTTATACATTTCACATACGTGTGTCGTTTTATGAAGTTCTAAAATAACCGTGATTTAATTATTATTTCGCAAATAGCAATCAATTCAAAACAAACTCGCTTGTTCATGACATGATAAACTCTGATTCATTCATTTATGACACGCGGACATATATTTTTCTAGAAATAACAAAGCACTTTTTTTCATTTGTTATTCCTGTACCTTCAGCACAAATTTGAAAAGCCACTTTAAAATACCGTGTCATTCGATTTGGTAATGTATTATTTTGAAATGTACATTTGCAGGTAGCACACGTTTGTGTATTAAATTGAACTTAATTAGCTGGTTCTTATATTCATTTGGAGATTAAAGATACAGAAGTAAGTTCGAAAGCAGGCACAAGTAGAAACCGTCTGCTATAATTCTTTTTTCTGGATTGTTCGACGGGTTGCCATTCTATAAGCTCTTGGGAAAAAACTTTACATTATTAAAGACACGTTACATTAAAGTTTTTTTCAATAGCAAAACTTTTATTATTATCTTTTTATTATTATCTTTCGAAAGACATTTCACTTGCACTGGGTGAAGATGTACCCTTAATCAAATTGATCGCAACGTTTTCAGTGATCATTATTGATTTTTGTCATTTCGTCGATAATGTTTTCAGGTTCAACATTGGGATGAAGGACGAATGTAGGAAGGGACGAATGAAAACATTTTAACGTCGGCTTGACGAGTTGCAAAAGTTCTCTTTTGAAATACTCACCTTCGTTTAAAAATAACATTACCTGTTTCCTTCAGTTTGTTGTGAAGTTTATGTGAAAGGTTGTCTGAAAGTTGTGTTTACACAGGGCTCTAAAACTTTACTTGAGGGTAATTCTAAAATTGAATTTCTTACGCCGTAATCAAGCGAAAGAAAGATTAATATACACAAAATGGTTTCCTTGTCACAAATAAAATGATCACATGTTTAATATTAATGTTATTATCGTTAATATCAAAAATATTTTCTTACTATAATTTCGTAATTATAGTATATATAATATATATAATGATAATAGCGATAATAACGATATTAACGATAATAACGATATCAACGATAATAGCGCTATTAACTATAATAACGCAACGATAATTATTAGCGATAATATCGCTAATTCTATTGTTTTATTAACGATATTATCGTTAATAATTATCGTTAATATCGTTTGTTATCAAATTCCCCTGGAACGTCACATTTAACGAACCTTCAACTGCAAATAGCCTAAACTGAGATATATTTCTTTGTTATATTTTTTTGTTTTGATTGTTTAAACATAAGATATCTCAAATGAATAATGTTGCAGTAAACCTTAAAATACTACGACAAAGTAGAAGGGAAAAAATGAAATAAAATAAACAACAAAAGAAATAGACATAGACATCAAAGTATTAAAAGCACAAACTTAACGACATTGCCAATTTGAATTTGAAAGTTAAAAAAAATAAAGAAAAAGAAAAAATCAGACATGCATAAGCTGAGGTAGCAATAGGAGAAACAAAAGCTTGGATTTTTTGGTGACACCCAGCTATAATGAAAACATACATATCAGTGGACCCATTTTGAACTCCAAATCAAATCTCTTTGGGTAACTAATACAATGAGATTAATTTTGTTCTCTTCCTTAACTTCCTTACCCTTAGTTGTGTTCAGGGTCAATAAAAAAAGTGGAGGAATCTAATGTATGATATTTCTTTTCATTCTTAAGTGGTATTGAAGTTAATTATCATGTTTTTCTTTTGTCTTTTAAATGGCTTAGCTCTCCTCCACAATTTTATTTAAGCGTTAGCTACGCCTCAGATACTTGTAACTGATATTTTTTAAAATCAATTTTAAGCTGCAAAAAGTCGATTCAAAAGAATCGGAAAAGCAATTTATTAGAGTTGAAAAAGCAATTCATTAGAATTGGAAAAGTGGTTTTTAAAATCAATTTTAAGCTTAAAAAACTGTAAATGACCAATTATGTGCTTGGGCGCTTGTACCTTTTTTAAACCTTTATGGTGGGTGCTTACATGGACAGGGCACTTAATTGAGTCCTGGGCGGTTAATAAAAAAATGACAAAAATCACTAATACGGTTTGTCTTTTCACTGAATGCTGACAAAAGAATTGCTTGTGTCCTACTCAAGCCACTTCAAAAGAAGCTTGATTAATACTCTCACTTTGTGATCAAAATAATTAACCCTGTGTTGTTAAGTTTCTTTTATTATGCTAAAATATATGTTCAATTTAAAACCATGTTTTACTCAATATAGTTTCAGCTTTGGATCTGGGTTCTTTATTGGAACCTGGGTGCTTATTCCAATTTTGATAACAAATGACTTAAATAAAATAAAGTTAGGGTATTTCGTTGGTTCATAAGAAGTTGTTGCTATTGCGATTTCAGCATTATTTTTATTGCACTCCTGCAAGAAACAGCCTTGAATTTCAAGTGGGACCACCTTTTAGACACATTACAGAAAATTGCTTTTTGATTAATTTTGAATGGCCTGTCACACATACTGCACAAAGAAAGAATCTTTTACATTAAATAGAGAAAAGTAGCGAAACTAAATAACTTTGATTAATAATCGGGACTTTTTCCAACCAATATAGAACAATCCACACTGCTAGACGAGCCCTTATGGGTTTATAAACTAAGGATTTGAGCGAAAACTGCTAAATCAGCAAAACATAGATGAATAATAAAAGGTAACATTGCTAGAGTTGGGCAAGAAGTTTGATAAACAACTATCATACACATGTAAGTTTGTAGTTTGGGAAAAGTCTGACAAATTTGCTTTCTTTCGTAATTTTTACGGTGTTTCACGATCAAAGACTTGTTTTGATATTTAAACGAACTAATTTAAATGTTTTAGTTGCCTGCAAAGGCATGAATTTTTTTTGAAGTGACAGTTACTGTATTTCCTCTAATAAATGTCGTAGCATTTATTACAAATTCCAGTTTTTGGATGCAGCATTCAGTAGAGGGTGGTATTTATTAGAAAATGAAAAATTAGACAGAAGCAAACTTAAACAATAATGTTTCCTTATTCTTAAGAAGGACAGTAAGGATTGTGTGAAAATGTTTTACAGAAAAGATATGTTGAGAAAAATGTCAAGGAAGAGCAATATCACTATCGCCGTTCTCTGCTAGCGCAGTGTATTCGTGAATGATACATATGCTTTGGTTTAGTTTAATAGAGTTGTATAATAAATCAAATCAAGGAATCGTTGATAACTAGATATTGATAAAAGTAGTTTTAACCGTTTCTAGTTATTCTATGTTGTTAATTCACTGTTTCTTTGTTACCCTACATTGCTAATGCGCTGTAATTTCCTTTCAAAGATGTGTTCTTAAAAATTGTGAATTACCAACTGTTAAAAGGGTATCTATTTTGGTTTGGGATGGGGCCGTTCGGCGATCACCCGTAGTACCAGTTAAGGCCCTGGGATGGCGTTTGCTACAAATGGTTGGCTACAAGTGCTATATTTATCAAAAGGCAGTATTTATTAGAGGAAATACGTTATGCTATTTAGTCAGATTATGTCCGTACTCATGAAGAGCCAGCTACGAATAAAGGAAACCCTTGTTAACCCTTGTTATGTTAATTCAAAGAGTTCATTTCAAATACTGCTAGTACAATCTTGATAACATATATGCAAAAAACGTTCAGATAATTATTCATAATATTTTAATACACAGGATTGAGACACATGAATGTGGTTGAATATGCTTCCCGGGATAGTAATTTAATCCAATGACATTAACTATGGATGAATTTGGTAATCACATGTACTGTCTTGATACTGTATATCATATCAAAATTCGTAAAAATTAATATATGCATAATGTCCACTTAAAAACAACAAACATTTATGAAACTGATTTCCAGCATAACAGTTAGTAAATTACTTAAGGCAAAACAAAAATTTCTACTTTCATCTATGTGGTGATTTTGTTATGGATTTATATTTTCAGTACAAAAATGTTTTTTTCATATGGAATTTACAATATTATTTCAGATAACATTATGAACATATTGTTTAATTTTTCGTTTTATTAAAAATACATATCATTTTCTTCTTCCCTAATTTAAAAAACTATGCATGATGTTTTTATTAAAGACTTTTACGAAACTCTTAGGAAAACAGTGAAATAAAATAATTTATTTCCATCATTTAACATTTTCTCTGAAATCATTTTAAAAAGGTAGCAGGCAAAGCAAAAATCCTCCACTGCTCAACTTCACTGACTGAAAAAATCACACTCCTTCACTGAAGACTAGGCTTTACTCTAGGCTAAAATTAAATACGAAACTGTGGCTGAACTAAAGGTTTCATGCTTTTAATAAGTACTGACCACTAATGATCTGTAATTGTTAATGAATGAATGATGACCTTTGAGGAAAGTTGCTCCTTATTCCTTCAATTTCTATATTTTACTAGTTTTTATGGGTGCAAAAGCATTTCTCTAAATTGCGTAATGTGGGAAATATTTCCAGGTCTAGTTTAAGTTTTGTTTTCATACTTTTTCCAACTTTCAACAGTATTCTCTAAATTTGTTACCTACATGGGACACATTGGTACACATTGGTAGAACAGTTTTTGTTATGTATATACTTTGTAGACACCTATATAGAATTGAAATGAATATCCTGTATAAGGATTGTCAAAAGAAATAAAAGAAAAGTCTCCTGATATTTAATATACTTGACTTTTATCAGTTTAGGCTGCTTGTGACAATTAATGCTTTTTTGTATGCAACTTTAAGGTAGATGGGAGTTTAAATTCACGATTTGTCATAGATGCTTGTGCAATCATAGTTGAAATTCCTTCGAAAGCTTCCAGTTAACATGGACCTTTGCGTTTCTGCAAAACTGATTAAGTAATGAAATAGTAACGAAATCTAATCTTAACCAATGAATTATTTCTTCAGAATGCATTTGATGATGAAAATAACCACCTGCCACAACAACAACAACAACAACAACAACAACAACAACAACAACAACAACAACAACAAGAGCAGCAACAACCACAACAACATCAAGAACAAAATCCTCTACAAGAACAACATCAACTGCAAGAACAACAGCAAATGCAAGAACAACAACAAAAGCAACATCAATTGCAAGAACAACAGCAACAACAACAACAACTGCAACAGCAGCAGCATCAACTGCAAGAACAACAGCAACAGCAGCATCAATTGCAACAACAACAGCAACAGCAGCATCAATTGCAACAACAACAGCAACAGCAACAACAACTGCAACAACAACTGCAACAACAACTGCAACAACAACAACAACAACAACAACAACAGCAGCAACAGCAGCAGCATCAATTGCAAGCACAACAGCAGCAACAACTGCAACAACAACAACAACAACAACAACAACAACAGCAGCAACAGCAGCAGCATCAATTGCAAGAACAATAGCAACAGCAGCAGCATCAATTGCAAGAACAACAGCAACAGCAGCATCAATTGCAAGCACAACAGCAGCAACAACTGCAACAACAACAACAACAACAACAACAGCAGCAGCATCAATTGCAAGAACAACAGCATCAACAACAACAAGAGCAGCAACATCAACAACAAATTCTGCAGATGTTGCAGCAGCAACTGCAGGAAATTAAAGAACAACAACAGCAGCAACAGCAACGACAACAGCAACAACAACAACAACTGCAACAACGATTGCAAGAACAACAACAACAACTGCAAGAACAACAGCAGAAACATTTGCAAATGGTGCAACAACATGAGAAGCTACATGAGCAGCAACAACAGTGTCTGCATCAATTGCAGCAACAACAACAACAACAACTGCAGCAACAACAACAACAACTGCAGCATCAACAACAACAACTGCAGCATCAACAACAACAACTGCAAGAACAACAACAACAACTGCAAGAACAACAACAATTGCAAGAACGACAACAACAACTGCAACAGCAACAACAACAACAGTTGCAAGAAAAACAACAACGACTGCAAGAACAACAGCAGAAACATTTGCAAATGGTGCAACGACATGAGCAGCTACATGAGCAGCAACAACAACAACTGCAGCATCATCAACAACAACTGCAAGAACAACAACAACAACTGCAAGAACAGCAACAAAAACAGCAACAACAGCTGGAACAGCAACAACGACAACAACGGCAACAACAACAGCAACAGCAACAACAACAACAGCATCAGCGGCAATTGCAGATGCTGCAACGGCATCAACAACAACATCAGCAACAACAACAACAACAGCAGACACAGATTCAGGAACTATTGCAAAATGTCCAGCAACTGCAGGAAGAAACCAAGAAAGAGAAGGAACAATTTTTGCAGTTGCAGGAAAGATATGAACAGCAGCAGGAGATACAGGCTACTGTTTCACGGTTGGAACGTCAACTGGATGCATGTCGACGTGAAATGCGGGAAACTAGGAGGAGAAATAGTGGAAGTTTGACAACAAATGGAGACATGAATCAACAGATACAGCAGGGCAACCAGGAACGTGCTCGTCTCTTGACACGTTTAGAGGATTGTGAGAGACGGGCAACTGATTGTCAAGTGGAACTTTGGCAACAAGAAAGCTACCAAAGAAGGCTACGATCTGATTTGGATCATCTGGAAACCTACAGCGAGCAAGCGCTCCAAGAACGACGACAATTTCTCCTTGTCTTGCAGGCATTTGAGCACTTAGTTAGGCTGCTCTTTGATCCGCAACATCAAGGAGAAAACAATAACTGAAAGACTGACGTAAGAGACAAACAAATGACTGACGGACAAGGGTACATTTGAATTGCAGAGGCTGGAACTGGACAGGTTCTTCAAGCTGCAATGTCTTCGAATCATTCTGCAATCTTTTTAACAATAACTAACTAACATTACAATTAAGGACTAATGACAGGCACTAACTGGTAACGTTGAAAGGGAATTAAGGAGACTCTTGTGTTTATCTCGTATTGGCGATGTAAGGATGTAAAAGTTTGTTTATCATTTTATTGTTGTGGCATAACTAGCATAGAAATTATTTTTTATAGTGAGTAAGTCAGTACTGGTTTTTTACAAAAATATCTTTAGATTGAATAATTATAATTATATAATATATAATATATAATTTTAGTTAAAAGTGTTGATTTAGTTGATAGTTTAGTCAAAAGCATATCTCAGTTGTTGAAGTTAAATGATATTCGCTACATGTCAAATTTCAAGTAAATCATAACCTGGAATCCAAGAATTTTAGTAATTATGGGCAAGAAATATCTTTATATCACATGAAAATAGAGGAATTTGTTGAAATCATGTAAATTTCTTTTCATTGAAGTGTAGTTATGTAGTTCCACACCTTTAAGTATTTCCTGTAACAAATATGTTTTTTGTTGATAGTGATAATAATAGGGAATGTGAATTAGACAAGTATTCCATAGACGTTTTCAATCTGGAGTGTTAGATGACTATTGGAAATTGAAGTAGCTATTTCAGTCAGTCTGTTGTAAAAGTGAATGAAGATGAAATTGTAAAGCAAATGTAAAGGCCTTTTTGTTCTTTTAATTTGAATTTTGAATTTGACTTTTTGATAGACAGTTTTTATTCTTGCAAATTGTGCTTAATCATCCTTTGTCAAAAATAATCAGTGAAAACGTAAGCTGTTATTTGATTTTTTCTTTTGTTTTTCAATCAATCATAAGTAAATTAATAAAAGTTTGAGCTCAAGGTAGTAGGTAAGTGTCAAGTAAAATCGAATAGTAGCTATGTTATGTCATAACAATAACACTTAGTGATTAAATTTGCCAGTATCAAGATATCAAATAAATAAATTAAAACCAAGTTTTAAAATGAAGACAAAGCTTTTCATTAAAACAACATTGTCAGTGCTATGTTGCAAAGTATATGAAAATGTACAAGTAAAAATCTAAAATGAGAAAAATGAAAGATCACAGTGATCTTCATGGGAGAAATGGCATAATAATAATTATCATAATCATCATAATTTTTGTCTCGAAATTATTGTTCAAGCTTGGGCATTTGAGGGGTAATAAACCATGCCTTCAAATTCTTCCAAGTTCTGTTGTTCAAATGCGAACTCATTAACACTTTCCATGCAAATTAATGCTGCATGTTTGCCTGCAGGTGTTTTGAAGGCTCTGACACTAGCTAGTGGATTACGCTCCTCCATCACACTTCTACATTTTGTACAGTTTCACCGATGTGTTTCACCACAGGAACATTCCCCACAGGAACATTCCCCACTATAGATTTTGCAGGTTGAGGGTTCGTGCTTGTCAATTTAAAAAGCTGTTTGACCTTTTTCGCATTTCATTTGGTCATTGTGTCATATTCTTTGTTAGTAAAATCCTTTAATATTTCAGGAATACTTTTTGCAACATCTTTATTTATTGGACAATATGGAAATTCCAGTACTACATGCTTTTTTAGTAAATCAAAAAAGTTCTCAGGAATAATTATTTCACAGTTGTCCATATCCCGTCATTTCACCTGCAAGCGAACTTGTAGCACAAATTTTCATGGAAAGTATTGGTGAGTGTGCTTTTGAAAAATGGAACTCTGAAGAATTTGGAGTCATCGTTAATATCCCTCAAACGCCCCAAGCTTGCACAATAATCTTCAGATAAAAGTTCTATGACTTTTTCACAATGTAGTGACATAAATTATGTATGAAATCATGATAATCATAACTTTGCTGTTGCTCTTACTGTGATTTCTCATCTTTCTCTTTTTAGATTTTTCCCTTGTACATTTTTCATAAAATTTGTAACTAGCACTGATGATGTTGTTTTAAAGAAAAGCTTCTGCTTCATTTTAAAGCTTTTTTTTCTTTATTTATTTGATATAATATCACTTTTGTTTAAACTAATTCAATCTAGTTTCCTAAATTCCCTTAAATCAGATTCCACCAGAAAAAAAATCTACAATGAAAATTTATTTCTGTTTGAAGTCAATGCTATGATGTTGATAAAATGTAATTTCTAGATGTTTTTTTTTCCTTCCAAATCATAATGACCTTTTTCATGTTTACATGTGAATAGTTGGAATAAAAAGAATGCTTCAGTTGGCCATAGCATAGGCTTTAAACAGAGATGAATTTATGAACAATCTAAAAGCGTTTAGTTTTTTTTTTCCTAGCGCTTTTTTTGAGTAAAAAAAAATTATCGGTGTTTCACAAAAGAGGTCTTTTGATCGAATAATTATGAAAGGTTTTTTTTATTTCTGAATAGAGGAATCCTTTTCCTTATGTTTTGGTGTATCATTTTTCTAATTTGGTTGAGAAGAACGTTATGGACAAAAAACTGGATGTGGTCCTTGTAAAAATCTTCGAAAAATGGACAAAAACAGCCGATCAAAATGTCTCAAAGCAAGATTCTTGTTTTTAGTACAAACCAGAAGGGAATCGAATACATACATACTAAAATGTGCTTTATCTTATTTTTCTTGTTCCCAATAGTTAAGTAAAAAGTTCAAACTTTTTTCAACATTTTCTCAAAACTTTATTCGGGGTAGCTTTTTATAAAGACTGTCTTGTATGAAAATGCTGCAACTCACATACAGCAAAGAGTTTGGGGATGTCTCCAGTTTGCTAGGGTAAATTTTGTTAAGGAGGTCATTACAAGATTTTGTCTTTTCTTTCAATGACCGTAGCCTTTTCATTAGGATTATGAAATTTAATCAAAGAATCATGCAGGAATACTTTCTTTTGCTTTTTTGTCCATTTCTTGGAGATTTTTACAGGGAATGCTGCTAGTTTTTTGCACGTAACGTTTTTTCTACTCAACCAAATTAGAAGAATTGTACACCAAAATAAACTTAACAGGTTCCTCTTATCAGAAATAGAAAAAACATTTCATATTAATTCAACCTAAAGATATTTCTTGTTAAACAGCCATATCTTCTTTTGACTCAACTGGTCTACAAAACTCGAGACCATATCTCTTCATTTTTTCTAGCAATTTCCGAAAATATTACCAAAAACTTGATTTATACATATAAAAATTCATAATAATTTTTAATTTTTTTGCCAGCAATTCCAGAAAATATTTCCAAAACTTTGCTAAATAAGAAATTAATTTTGAATTAATCATGTTCTTTTTCTAACATTTTCATTTGCGGAAAACCTTGCAAAAATTGCAGGTGGAATCTGATTTGACATGACGATGACATGACTGATCAGGGGTGGAAGGTTTGTTCCAGTTGTGATCGTAATGCCACCAGCTTCCATTTCAGAACATTGGTTCTGACACTGATTGATGTAGTGACATCAATGTAAGTAATGCTAAGGTTTCATAGATTATTAATTGTTAACCTATCACTTATCCACTTCATAAAATTATAAATTTTTTATAGGATATGGCTGGTGGTCTGATCGATGGTACAATTCTTGTTTCTGAATTTTCCATTGGTGATCACTTTGCCTGTCTTGAATATTCTTCTGAACGTTTCAATTGACTGGTGCGAACCATGTTGTCCTAATGGGCTGTTGAGAATGTCTCTATCATGGTTATTCTGAAGCTGTTTTTTCTCTTGGCACCTGCTGCTTCTGATTTTGTAAGTAATCCTTGTCTTTTCTGTATGACAACAACAAATTTTTGTTTTCTGTTTCTGTTTCATGTAGGCAGGTAGAGGGTCTAGCAACTGACTACTTGTTGATTCTCATCCAAATTAGCATTAAAAAAATAAAATCGGAGGTTCACTTAACCTTGAAGCTGATATTATTATTATTTGATTATTGATATCATTACGTATTGATATTTTTACGTTGTATTGATATCTTATTATTATTGATATCTTTATGTATCTTGGAAATGATTTTAAACTATGAGTTTTGCTTATTTAATGGCAGTTGGTCCCTTTTAATTTTTCTTACCTAAAAGGAAAGGTTTCAATGCCTAGGAGTGAAGAAAAGCTTATATAGCTTACATAGCTTAGCTTACATCTTTGCAAAAACAAAACATGAGGAACAAATAAATGCAATATACTTACAATCATTAATCTAATTGGGAGTTAAAGTATAGAATAAAATGATTTAATAAAAAGAGTCAGATATGTTTGTTTGTTTCTGAAACATCCTATCATAACACTTTTCCACAGGTGCAAGAAAGGAAAAAACTTTGTAACTGTTAAAATTTCTGATAAATCAATAAATGTGATGTTTCAGGATATTATTACAAACAGAAGAGAAAAATAACAAAAATCACTAACTAGATAATTTTAATAACAAAACAATTTTGGATTTTAGAGACTATTTTAGTTAAATTTTAGTTAAATGTTATCGACCAGGTATACTTATTATTGCTGAAAACCATGGATAAGGGAGAAATTGGTACCCACTGACGGCAGAAGTTTGTCATCCATGTGACATTGTTTTGCATCCTCAATTGAATCCAACATTTTCGAGGAAATATCAGAAGAACCTGTAGGAATAACATTTTGGAGGTGGCAACATATTTGGGGATATGTTTGTGACATCAAAGATCTTTCATCGGAAATCTCCCCCAGTAATTGTTGGTCATAGTGAAACCATCCTATACGATCCTATTATGATTTAAATGTTCATTTTCAATATGGGATTTGACCATTCTGTTTTCAAAATTTAAGCCTATAGAAAAGTTTTGCAAAGGATACTACTAACTATATAAGGTTTGTTATCAAGATGCCCTGGAGCATAAATAACATCTGCTTTGCATTCCAAAAAACACTGTAGTTCTTATTATTAACAAGGATATGTCCCTATAAATCAATGTTTAGGTTTAATTCATTTTCCTTATAAACTTATATAGTAAATCTTTTTGTAACTTGTTCCTCCAAATAGGAACATAGACATTTAAGTACTAAACTTTATTGTTAAATGAAGGTTTTGGGAATAATGGAATTACCTGCCTTCATTTTTCTGTGATCTGCTTCTTCATCTTCATCAAAGAAAAAATTATTTCACATTGAAATAATAGAGGTAAATTAAAAGAATCCATCCAATAATAAATACATCTTATTTTTAAATTCGTTAACCATTCGAAAAAGTGCATTTTGATAGTTTTCTTTTAGGCAATTAAAAGAAGTATCACTGGTGATTAAAACATTTGCCAGTATCAAAATATCAAATAAATAAAGAAAAGCCAAATTTTAAAATGAAGCAGAAGCTTTTCGTTAAAATAACATCATCAGTGCTATGTTACAAGTTATATCACTGGGTCTAATAAAATACAACTAATAAAATGTTTTTCTCACCTAGGCAGGCTTTTAAAGAAAATAGTCACGCTCTAAAGGAAAAGTTTGAAACAGAAATGTATATCAGTATATTAGACTAGTATCCTGTGTAAAGCATTTTTATGGGTTTTAATTTTGAAAATTACCACTCAACAAATATCATGTAGATTTAAATCATGGGATAATGCATAGAAATTGTATCCGCCTCATCTAATAAATGTAAGGGATCATTATTCAACAACTGTTGCCATGATATGTGGATCAAAGATCCCAACACAGGGCTTTTTGCCAATATTGCGGACCCTAAAAGTTGCTAGTTATCCTTATTGGTTCACAAGATATTATCCAAAAATTGTCACCTTCAATCAGAGATGCAATACAATGGTTCCTTGTGATTAAAATATATCTAACGTCAATACGGAAACACACCTACTCATACCTACTTTCACCTATTCATCCCTAAAAATTAAAACTCTCAGGTAAACCATTTTATGTGTTCACTATCAAGAGAAAATGTATTTGCTGTGAAGATTTGAAACACATAAAAAATATCCATAATAAAACCTTTCACAATACCTTAGCAGGGAGAAAACCCAACAAAAAGATTAAACAACAAAAGGATTAAGACTTAACTTAAAAAAATGAAAACTATCTTCTCATTGAAATCATGTGTCAAGTCGAACAAAAGCCACTATACCAAACGTTGTTTATGTGTCATGAATTGTATACCTTCTAAGGATTTTCTATGCATGAAGGGTAGGATTAGATACCAACAATGAACATAATTTAAAGTCATAAGACTAATTTCTTCATTCACGTATAGTATTTTAGTTTTTTCTTGTCTAAAAGAAAAAGGTTAATGATTCAGAAACAATCTTACTTGACGAAAAAAGAATCAAAGAAAATCGAAGAAAATCAAAGAAAGAAAGTACTTTAAAGATCTAATAGTACAATGCATTTAATAAATCACTTTGTTGGCATATTTTCTTGATGTTACTTGCGCTTGTATGTATCATAAACTACTTTTCAATGAAATCTTTATTAACTAACAAATTTATATTCTTAATCTTACGAACCAATAACGACATTGAAATGAGCAAGACAAATGCACTGCCACGGTTGCTCCTTAAACTAATCGTAAAAAAATACAATGCTTTTTCCGTGGTCTGACACAGTTATGAAGACGTGACCGCAAAAGCGATCCAAAACATTCCAAAAATAAAACTCTCTAAAATAAAAACTGGATGCACACTGTCTAAAGTATACAGATGGTAGAATGTTAAACAAAATATTAAGTTTGTCTGTATTATAAGGTCATTATTACACCTGAAAGCATTGGATTTTGATAATTTTGTGCCTTAATGTTAAGTTATTAATAATGTTGTATGTATTTGATTGCTTTTATTTGTGATTCTCTATGAAGAAGTAGATTATTTTGATTGGAATTATTGGATAAAAACATGTCAGCTCTGGATACTTTGCAGAAGTTATATTGATCAAGCCTATTAAATAAATGATTTCGAGAATAAGTCAAGTTTGGATATCCCAAACTTGACTTATTCTCAAAATCATTTATTTATGTTTGAAAGGTAACAATATCTGTGAAATAGGATTTCTTATTTTTCTTTTTACATTTATATTTAGGCATCCTTTGATTTCCTTCCGTGTGGTGCCTTTGATCATCCTGCTGCAGTTGAATTACTATTGCATAAGTGTAAGTTGCATGGTTTTCATTGTTTTAACTATCTAAGTGGAAGTTTTATAATGAATTGAATTTTGTTATTTAGAGTTCCTGCATGTGTCTTCAGTCACCGAGTGAAGTTGTTTGGATTGTTAAAGTGTCAGGTTAGTTTATTCTTTCATTGTGTTCACAACAAGGGACGTGAAGTAAAAAGAATCTTTATTATCTTTCATATGTACTCAAAATCCTGCAGGTTAATTTTTAATTTTAATTAGATACGACAGCCATTTAAAATTCATCTATTTTTGACTGAAATTTTATCTGATGTATGATTGAATTCTTGATCTTTACATGAAATATTCCATTAAGAGAATCAAAATTTATTTTCCTCTTTCATTCATAAGTAATCTTTGACAGAAATGAGTCGAAATCAATCTGAAAATTAAGATATTGTAGACTTACTAGTAAATTTGTTGATGGTAATCAGTTTGTATAGAAATATTGTTTCCTAATAAAGTAATTAAGGATTTATTAATAAATTAATTGATTCATAAATCTTGCTCTGGAATTCATTGAGCGCTCTAAAACAACTTTTCAATAAAATTGAATAAGTAATCTAAGATAAAGACAAGCACTCCAGTGAAGTGAAAGTTTAAGCATATCTCAACAAATTCTGATTTTTTAAGGGATAAATGTTATAAAACACGATTTTTTGCTTATAATAAAGGATTTAAAAAAATCATGGTGATGTCACAATTACACTACAATTTCTTCAGACGTACAGTCAGACTCATTCTTTTGAAAGAAAATCATGAGTGTTGGCATGTCTTCTTTGGATACAGATGCTGTTTCTTCCATTTTTTTCTCAAGATCACTATTGAGAAAGCTCAAATGAAAGTGGTGGTTATATTGGAGAGCCTAATATATGGATGAACTGTTTAAAATCATGAAGTTTTCTTATGTGTGTGAAAGCAATAAGAATGAATGCTGAAAGTGAAAACAAACTTAACCTTTAGTCGTCTAGAAAATTTGCTATGGCTTAAATGCCAGCACTGTTCCATAATGCCATCATCTTCAGAAAGTCGTTACTTTGTATTGATTTTTCGTTAATTGATGGCCAACTAGAGGACGCTATAGTTGTATAACTCTCCATTAGGATTTAAGTGTTTTGTTATTGAATAAATCTGTGTTTGAAACTTCATGTATTAGATATCACAGATACAAAAATGATTATTCAAAAGTAAAAAAAAAATAAGGGTAAAGTAGGTTTCTTTTCATATAAGAAAAATATGCTGATAGTTGATTTTCATTTTCACAACATGTGTGCCTGAAGAATCTGTTAGATCCTTTTCTCCATTCATTCATTTTTTTCATTTTTATCGTGTTGAATACGTTGTATTGGAAAATTTTTTGCTGCAAATCTACTTTTACTTGGTATATAACCTAGCATGTTTGCCATATTATCAACTTTGAAGCAGTCTTTGTGAAAGTGATCGCTGCAAATTATTAATATTACTGTGGGTTTTCATTGTTTAAACCATCTATGTGGAAGTTATATGATGAAATGAATTTTGCTATTTAGATTTCATGCAAGTGCATGCAGTCGCTGGGCAAAGTTGTTTCAATTGTTAAAGAGTCAGGTTAGAATATTCCTTCATTATGTTCACAACAGGGGACGTGAGGTAAAAAGTATCCTTGTTATCTTTCATATGTACTCAGAATTTTGTAGTTTCATTTTTAATTTTAAATGGATACATCAGCCACTTAAAGTTAATCTATTTTTGCCTGAATTTTCAGGAAATATTCCATTGAAAAGAATATGAAAACACAATTAATTCATTCATTCTTAAGTAATCTACGACAGAAATGAGTCCAAATCAATCCGAAAATTAATATATTTTGACCTTACTAACAATGAAATTCTTGATGGTTATCAGTGTGTATAGAATTATCGTTTTTCAATTAAGTAATCTAAGATGAAGACAAGCACTCCATTGGACTGAAAGTATAAGCATATCTCAACAAATTCTGGTTTTTAAGAGAAAGGAAATGTTTACAAGCACAGCATCTGAAGATTTTAAACCTCACGTCTCCTTTTAAGGTTATGATTTATAAAAAGATTTGGAAGAAAGAGTGTAATTGAAAATTGGAACACCTTGGGAACAAAATCAACTGATTGAAATAAAATAAAATCAGCTGAAATATGAAAAATGACATTTGCAGTTTGAGTTCTATAATACCTCATTCCATGCATATCTTAGGTCTTCGTGAAAATATGTAACTGGTACTATCATAAGAATTATGCTACATTTTGCTGACATGAAATGATATTGAATATCCTTGCAGAGGTCACAATAATGAGTATGTACATCGCTCATACTGAATGATTTTTACAATATGACATCACACTTATAGTTACGTACTCCACAGGGCTACTTTAAAGCATAATTTACACTAAAAATGTAAAGTCTTACTTTATTTTTAGGCGCATTTATTTTTAAATAATGTTGAGTCAATTTCGATCCTTCCAGATTTCAAATTGATTACATACACATGTCATGTGCTCTAAACTTTAAATATGTACATTATCAATCTTTCATGGAAATAATAAATTTAAATACATTCCAATGCTATAAATTCAAACGCTGCATGTCCTGCGATCAATTATATGTGCTAATTTAAAAGCTCGTAGCTCACGCATGAAACACACAAATGTCTTTTTTAGAAGGGCTTAGAAGAATTTTAGCCATCTTTACATTAAAAAATACAAATGTATACTTTTTTATGTTTTGATATATGGCGTAGTAGTTTGGTGTTGTGTGAAAGGGTACACATTGTATTAAAAAATATTAAAAAAAACAGAACCAAAGTTGATTGTTATGTATTTCTTGCTTTTGAAGGAATGCAATGAGCAATTCAAAAGATTAATAAAGTAGCATTTTATTTGTGTTTTGTAAACTGAAATCACAGAAGGGGCAATGGAAACTAAGTACTTTCGCTATCAAAGATAGGAAGGGATGACACATATATTGATCTTTATTTCAACTATTGCCTGATTTTTGCATTTGTATCCATATCAACATTTCAAACGGTACTCATCTGTTGTTGAACATGTTTGACAGATTATTTAATTAATATTGAAGCTTTCTTTTTTTATGTTGTGCACACCACAATCCTTTTATGGACAATGTTTCACTGATCTTCAAGACTTATTTTGTCTTTGGAATTTGACAGTAAACTGGGCAGTGTATGTTTTAACTGGAACATAGGACATATTTTGTATTCTTCAAGAACTTGGAGGATAACACTTGTCATGTATATAAAGCAGTAACAATGTTGCTATTATCTCATCCTTTTTATTAATAATTCTCTGTTCTTGGTTTTATTTTCACCGTTTTAATCAGCTGTATACAATAAATATTTGCAATCAAAGTATTAATAACTTGAAAGAGTTCATTATTTGGTTTGTATCCACTATGTTTATTGCTCTAAGTACCAATGAGAACACTATACCTTCATTTCAGGACATTTGATGATGTGAAGTGTAGTTAAAATATTGATCAGTACGAGCTGTTTTCCTATATACTGATATATTAATGTCAATTTATCTTTTGTTTTGTTGTTGCTTGTTAATATGGTCATGAAGTTCATTTAGGTGTATTCCTCTAATTATTTTGAAACCTTCAACTGCAAACCTTATTGAAACTCTGAATGCATGATCTGGAGTTGTACCTATTAAAACACCATTATCATGGTTAAGAAAATAAAAAATACAATAAATACTTGTTCCTTTAAAAACAAATAAACATATTAAATAAAGATATTAATTGATTCTTCCTTTTCACTAATATCACATTTCAACTTATATATACAACACTTCTAACTGCTGATTATCTGAACTAATGCTTTTCTTCACTTAGTAGCTTCAATGCCTTTACTGTTTGATTAGTAAGTTTAAGACCAGATATAGGGTGTGATTATTGTAGATTATTGTAGATTATTAGTTCTCTGACAGCAGACATCGATAATGATTGATTGATATGATATGACACTACAAATTTGAAGACAATGGATGATAAGAGTTCATCTTGAGATACTTGTTTATAATATCATGGGCATCAGAAGAAAAAGATACGTAAATAAGCGCGAAAAGAAAATATGAGGGGTAAAAATGCACTTACTAATAAAAAGCAACAAGCAAGCATATTAGAATGAAAGTTATTTAAGAATATAAAGAAAATGTTTTCCATTAATAATATGAAATATGATCACAAATTAAATTAAATATGTATTAAGTAAGCTATCGCAATAATGCGTTATTTAATATTTCCGTCAGAATGAAACATGTTCCGGTATTAATATCATGAATGTTCATTACGTGTTTTCCGCTAATTATTATTTCATTACTGCTATTTTACTAATATCAGTTAATAATTTTATAGCATGGTTAGTAAAATATTTTTTATTCATATTTACAATTACGATTATTCATTATATTCACATTTATATTTATACAAATTTATATTCATAGTTGTGTTCTCATCGTGTGTTTTTATTGTAACACGGTATTTAAGTAATAAAAAGTTGTGTTTGACATACCTATGTGTATTTTCTGCATTCATTGAAATATGGCATTTCTGCATATAATATGGTCATCGAATTGTGAGCCATATCATGTTAATAAGAATAAAATTTTACTGTAATAGTGATCACATTCATTTTAGATTACTAAATAATATTCCAAGTCTGTATTGGTTTCTCTAACAAGATGATGATGAATTCTCATCTATGCTTTGGACATATATAGCAACTAACAACTTATGCTTGCTTGTCAGTATGTAATACATACCTGCCATATATAGACATTGGCGATTTCACATTTATACAAACTACATATCATTGCAGTGAATTTCTTTACTTGGGAAAGTGAAATTTTTCACATCTTATTGGATATTTCCATATCAAGTGATCCTGATTATTCAGTATGTTTCCTTCAACTACAATTGCATGAATGAGCTAATGCGTGAGTACAGATGCAGCTACCATTGTTTCGCTTGGAGTTGAGAAGTTTGGTTTGTGGTGTTTGTTGGAAAAAATGGTTGGAAAAAATTAGACAAAAAATGTTTAGAAAGTTGTATAAAGTTTAAGCAATTATGTTAAAATTAAATATTTAACGGAAAAATTTAAAGGAAGTTGTTTATATTTTGTGTATTCTGAAATTTGTGTATTTTACGTTTTTTAAAGATTGAATATTTATATTTAAAAACGCATATGAGAAGATTCTTTAGATTTTGTGTGTTATTCTAAAATTTGAACATTATATGTTAATTGAACAGTTTTATATTTATATTTCCCATACTCACTGTTATTTACATATCATTGTCATTAGTATTTTCGGTAGTTATTTTATGGTGAAATGATTTGCCAGCTCTGGCAAAATAAGTGAGTACTATATACTTGAACAAGGATCAGATCTGACGGACGATTAATAATACTAATAAATTAAATCAAATTAAAATTAAATTGGAGCAAACAGTTAAGAACATAATGCAATCAAAACAATCAAGATACATATTTGAGCAAATATTAATTGCTCTGAACGAAACACTTTGGGATGTGGAACAGAAACGGGTGAAGAGACCTGCCAAGAAGGGCATTGGTTAATGACAGATGAACATGTCCATTCAGGCTTAATGAGCATTCTGGCAGTCAAATAATTGGCTGGAAGTTGTTGAATCCCAATTAAGTTATGTAAGAAGTTAGTGTGCTGATATGTAGTGAAGAACCTTTAGCTTCTCTATCTTATACTTCTGTTGTTTCTTGTTAATGGAAAAGCTTTTCCGCTTTATTTACGCCTCCTTTCCACCTCCTTTCCACCTTGTCCAGAGATACCTTATTAAATATTTAATACAATATTGTTTGATACTTAAAATTCTACATTTAACAAAGATTAAACAAAGTAAAGAAATCATTAAATACGTCCTTGTAAGTTTTACTTGTAATAATGTCTTTCTAATCTGTTAACATACATGAACATTAAAATCAAATTACGACATGAAAATAAATAGTTGCACCTTATGGAATGTTGTTAAATAAAAAATTCCCTGACTTCTGTATTTGCCAATGCATTGGTGTCGTTGTATATAGAATGAAAAGGCCACAGTGACCTGTCAGTCTGGTATATGCATGTTATCAGCTGTACAATCTGATGGATTCCTATCTGAAGGAATCAGATATCAGCGAGTTTCGCTACCATTTGCCTCTAGCCTTGCTTATTAAATTAAAGATAAAAGCCCATTAAATAGCATTCTAAACATTAAGGTAGAGAGCAATAGATGCTTTGGAGACTTCGTATTCTTCATGTTATGCTGAGCAACACATTATAGTTGTTTATTGTAAATAGTAGGGGCTTTTTGGTGGTCTCTGTGACAATTGCATTTCGCTTGTTGTGTTCATGAAAATAAGCAAACAGATCATAAAATCAAAAAATAGGAAAAAAAGAAACAAAAAAACTGAAAAATACAAAAAAAATTTGCACGTCACTTATTTTATTGTAAATAGCAAGTTTTCTTTTGTTGATTGCTGGCTGTTACATTTACATCTTGTTTGTTGTGTTGATAAAGAAAATAAAAAAAACATCAGATAGGAAAAAAATAACATACCAGAAAACTCTAGAAAAGACAAAAAAATTGTGTGTGGTACTGCTGTTACAATCACATCTCATTTGTTGTGTTGACACAAAAAAGGAAGTTTTTCTTCCATTTTTAGCCTTATAGGTTATATAAAGGTACTCATTGCAGTTGAAAATATTTATGCTACTAACCATGAATCCCTTCCTTAGAGTTGTTGTTGTGGTTGTAGTTTCTGCTGATGCTGATGCATCCTACTTTGAAAAACTTATGTTTTACATGTAGTAATATTTTAGTAAGCATTTTCATCAAGCTCTTCGCGAGGAAGTATGGGCACAGGTCATGGGTATGTTACTCATAAACATTCCTCTTTTTTTAGGAATATAGGAACTCATTTAATAATTATGGCAGTTTTTATTTTTTCTATTTTTGGCCTCATGGGCTACACAAAGTTAGTCTTTATAGCTGAAAATATTTCTGATACTAAACATTAATACCCTTCTTAAAGTTGTTGTTGTTGTTGCTGTGGCTGCATCGTCTCTTGTAAAACTTAGGTTGTACTGTTAATAATTTATCAAACACTTCTATAAATATGATCACAAAGAAGTGTGCTCACACGACATGTGTATGTTCCTCATAATCATTTCTGATTTTCTAGGTTTATCTGCTTTTAATTTGTCTGGTTTTTGCCTTAGCGGCTACATGTAGGTGCTCATTATAGCAGAAACTTTTTCTGTTACTGAACATTGTTCACCTTCCTAAAGTTGTTGTTGTTGAAGTGCACCATGGTTACCCGTGTCTGTTAATGGCCTTATTGTCGGGTGATTTCTATTTCCACCCAATAGTTGTTTATTAGAAATAGTAAGGTTTTTTGTTACTGTCTGTAACAATTGCATTTCGCTTGTTGTGTTCATGAAAGAAAGCAAAAAAAATCATAAAACCGAAAAATAGGAAAAAAGCAACAAAAAATCTAAAAAATCCAAAAAATTTTCCACGTTACTATTTTTATTGCAAATAGCAAGTTTTCTTTTGTTGATTGCTGTTACCTTTACCTGTCGTTTGTTGTGTTGATAAAAAAAACATAAAAAAACAAGATTGAAAAAAAATAACATTAAAGAAAACTCTAGGAAATACAAAAAAATTATGCACGTTACTATTTTCATTGTGGGTAGTAAGTTTTCTTTGGTTTCTGAAGCGCCTATTCTCCGGAGAGAAATGGTTTTAGTTGTTTATTGTAAATAGTGATGTTTTTTGTTGGTCTCTGTAACAATTGCGTTTCGCTTGTTGTGTTCATGAAAAAAAGCAAAAAAAAATTATAAAACCGAAAAATAGGAAAAAAGCAACGAAAAAATTAAGAAATACAAAAAAATTTTACACGTTACTATTTTTATTGCAAATAGCAAGTTTTCTTTTATTGACTGCTGGTACATTTACCTGTCGTTTGTTGTGTTGATAAAAAAAAACGTAAAAAAAGAACAAGATTGAAAAAAAATAACATAAAAGAAAACTCTAGGAAATACAAAAAAATTATGCACGTTACTATTTTCATTGAGGGTAGTAAGTTTTCTTTTGTTAAGTGCCGTTACAATCACATCTCATTTGTTGTGTTGATACAAAAATGAAATTGTTTTCTATTTTTGGCCTCATCGGCTATATAAAGGTACTCGATGCCGCTGGAAATATTTGTGTTACTAAGCATTAATCCCTTTCTTAGTTGTTGTTGTTGTTGTGGCTGCTGCTTCTGCTGATACATCCTGTTTTGTAAAACTTAGGTATTACAGGCATTAATAATCTAACAAACACCTTCATTAAGCTCATCACGAGGAAGTATGGGCACAGGACATGGGAATGTTCCTCATTAATATTTCTCTTTTTCAGGAAAAAGGCAAATTGTTTAATAATAATCGCAGTTTTTATCTTTTCTGTTTTTCGCCTGATCGGCTATATAATGGTACTCATTATAGCTGAAAATATTTCTGCTACTAAACATTACTCACCTTCTTAAAGTTGTTGTTGTTGAAGGGCACCATATTTACCCATGTCTATTGATGGCCTTACTATCGGGTGATTTCTATTTGCACACAATTATGAACCCCTTTCGAGAAGCATTTTTGCTTTAGTGACTTCTTCCCAAAAACACAGAAGGATGTTTCTAAAGCACCTTTTCTCAGGAAAAAAATGTTTATTTTGAGAATGAACAATAATAGCTTACCTTAATTTTACCAACAATGCTCTTCCAGCTTTGCGCTGCGTATTTATATGTATTGGTTGCTGATTGCTACAAAAATATTACTGCTACTTAACATTAATCCCCTTATTAAAGTTGTTGTTGTTGTTGCTGTGGCTGCATCATCTCTTGTAAAACTTAGGTTGTACTGTTAATAATTTATCAAACACTTCTATAAATATGATCACAGAGAAGTGTGCTCACACGACATGTGTATGTTCCTCATAATCATTCCTGATTTTCTAGGTTTATCTGCTTTTAATTTGTCTGGTTTTTCCCATAGCGGCTACATGTAGGTACTCATTATAGCTGAAAATATTTCTGCTACTAAACATTACTCACCTTCTTAAAGTTGTTGTTGTTGAAGGGCACCATATTTACCCGTGTCTATTGATGGCCTTATTATCGGGTGATTTCTATTTGCACCCAATTATGAACCTCTTTCGAGAAGCATTTTTGCTTTAGTGACTTCTTCCCAAAAACACAGAAGGATGTTTCTAAAGCACCTTTTCTCAGGAAAAAAATGGTTATTTTGAAAATGAACAATAACAGCTTACCTTAATTTTACCAACAATGCTCTTCCAGCTTTGCGCTGCGTATTTATCTGTATTGGTTGCTGATTGATACAAAAATATTACTGCTACTTAACATTAATCCCCTTCTTAAAGTTGTTGTAGTTGTTGCTGTGGCTGCATCATCTCTTGTAAAACTTAGGTTGTACTGTTAATAATTTATCAAACACTTCTATAAATATGATCACAAAGAAGTGTGCTCACACTACATGTGTATGTTCCTCATAATCATTCCTGATATTCTAGGTTTATCTGCTTTTAATTTGTCTGGTTTTTGCCTTAGCGGCTACATGTAGGTACGCATTATTGCTGAAAATATTTCTGCTACTAAACATTACTCACCTTCTTAAAGTTGTTGTTGTTGAATTGCACTATATTTAACCGTGTCTATTGATGGCCTTATTATCAGGTGATTTCTATTTGCACCCAATTATGAACCTCTTTCGAGAAGCATTTTTGCTTTAGTGACTTCTTCCCAAAAACACAGAAGGATGTTTCTAAAGCACCTTTTCTCAGGAAAAAAATGGTTATTTTGAAAATGAACAATAATAGCTTACCTTAATTTTACCAACAATGCTATTCCAGCTTTGCGCTGCGTATTTATCTGTATTGGTTGCTGATTGCTACAAAAATATTACTGCTACTTAACATTAATCCCCTTCTTAAAGTTGTTGTTGTTGTTGCTGTGGCTGCATCATCTCTTGTAAAACTTAGGTTGTTCTGTTAATAATTTATCAAACACTTCTATAAATATGATCACAAAGAAGTGTGCTCACACGACATGTGTATGTTCCTCATAATCATTCCTGATTTTCTAGGTTTATCTGCTTTTAATTTGTCTGGTTTTTGCCTTAGCGGCTACATGTAGGTACTCATTATAGCTGAAAATATTTCTGCTACTAAACATTACTCACCTTCTTAAAGTTGTTGTTGTTGAAGGGCACCATATTTACCCGTGTCTATTGATGGCCTTACTATCGGGTGATTTCTATTTGCACACAATTATGAACTCCTTTCGTGAAGCATTTTTGCTTTAGTGACTTCTTCCCAAAAACACAGAAGGATGTTTCTAAAGCACCTTTTCTCAGGAAAAAAATGGTTATTTTGAAAATGAACAATAATAGCTTACCTTAATTTTACCAACAATGCTCTTCCAGCTTTGCGCTGCGTATTTATATGTATTGGTTGCTGATTGCTACAAAAATATTACTGCTACTTAACATTAATCCCCTTCTTAAAGTTGTTGTTGTTGTTGTTGCTGTGGCTGCATCATCTCTTGTAAAACTTAGGTTGTACTGTTAATAATTTATCAAACACTTCTATAAATATGATCACAAAGAAGTGTGCTCAAACGACATGTGTATGTTCCTCATAATCATTCCTGATTTGCTAGGTTTATCTGCTTTTAATTTGTCTGGTTTTTGCCTTAGCGGCTACATGTAGGTACTCATTATAGCTGAAAATATTTCTGCTACTAAACATTACTCACCTTCTTAAAATTGTTGTTGTTGAAGGGCACCATATTTACCCGTGTCTATTGATGGCCTTACTATCGGGTGATTTCTATTTGCACACAATTATGAACCTGTTTCGAGAAGCATTTTTGCTTTAGTGACTTCTTCCCAAAAACACAGAAGGATGTTTCTAAGGGACCTTTTCTCAGGAAAGAAATGGTTATTTTGAAAATGTACAATAATAGCTTACGTTAATTTTACCAACAGTGCTCTTCCAGCTTTGCGCTGTGTATTTAGCTGAATTGGCTGCTGATTGCTACAAAAATATTACTGCTACTTAACATTAATCCCCTTCTTAAAGTTGTTGTTGTTGAAGGGCACCATATTTACCCGTGTCTATTGATGGCCTTATTATCGGGTGATTTCTATTTGCACCCAATTATGAATCTCTTTCGAGAAGCATTTTTGCTTTAGTGACTTCTTCCCAAAAACACAGAAGGATGTTTCTAAAGCACCTTTTCTCAGGAAAAAAATGGTTATTTTGAAAATGAACAATAATAGCTTACCTTAATTTTACAAACAATGCTATTCCAGCTTTGCGCTGCGTATTTATCTGTATTGGTTGCTGATTGCCACAAAAATATTACTGCTACTTAACATTAATCCCCTTCTTAAAGTTGTTCTTGTTGTTGCTGTGGCTGCATCATCTCTTGTAAAACTTAGGTTGTACTGTTAATAATTTATCAAACACTTCTATAAATATGATCACAAAGAAGTGTGCTCACACGACATGTGTATGTTCCTCATAATCATTCCTGATTTTCTAGGTTTATCTGCTTTTAATTTGTCTGGTTTTTGCCTTAGCGGCTACATGTAGGTACTCATTATAGCTGAAAATATTTCTGCTACTAAACATTACTCACCTTCTTAAAGTTGTTGTTGTTGAAGGGCACCATATTTACCCGTGTCTATTGATGGCCTTACTATCGGGTGATTTCTATTTGCACACAATTATGAACCTGTTTCGAGAAGCATTTTTGCTTTAGTGACTTCTTCCCAAAAACACAGAAGGATGTTTCTAAAGGACCTTTTCTCAGTAAAGAAATGGTTCTTTTGAAAATGTACAATAATAGCTTACGTTAATTTTACCAACAGTGCTCTTCCAGCTTTGCGCTGTGTATTTAGCTGAATTGGCTGCTGATTGCTACAAAAATATTACTGCTACTTAACATTAATCCCCTTCTTAAAGTTGTTGTTGTTGAAGGGCACCATATTTACCCGTGTCTATTGATGGCCTTACTATCGGGTGATTTCTATTTGCACACAGTTATGAACCTGTTTCGTGAAGCATTTTTGCTTTAGTGACTTCTTCCCAAAAACACAGAAGGATGTTTCTAAAGGACCTTTTCTCCGGAGAGAAATGGTTTTAGTTGTTTATTGTAAATAGTAACGTTTTTTGTTGGTCTCTGTAACAATTGCATTTCGCTTGTTGTGTTCATGAAAGAAAGCAAAAAAAATTATAAAACCGAAAAATAGGAAAAAAGCAACAAAAAAATTAAAAAATACAAAAAAATTTTACACGTTACTATTTTTGTTGCAAATAGCAAGTTTTCTTTTGTTGATTGCTGTTACCTTTACCTGTCGTTTGTTGTGTTGATAAAGAAAACATAAAAAAAGAACAATATTGAAAAAAATAACATAAAAGAAAACTCTAGGAAATACAAAAAAATTATGCACGTTACTATTTTCATTTTGGGTAGTAAGTTTTCTTTTGTTGATTGCCGTTACAATCACATATCATTTGTTGTGTTGATACAAAAATGAATTTTTTTTCTTTTTTTGGCCTCATCGGCTATATTAAGGTACTCGTTGCCGCTGGAAATATTTGTGCTACTAAGTATTAATCCCTTTCTTAGTTGTTGTTGTTGTTGTGGCTGCTGCTTCTGCTGATACATCCTGTTTTGTAAAACTTAGGTATTACAGGCATTAATAATCTAACAAACACCTTCATTAAGCTCATCACGAGGA